>CAEFZX010028520.1:0-131666 GCA_903066825.1 Alfaro cultratus
ATCTACAATGTCAATAGTCATGAAAATAAAGGAAACTCATTGAATGAGAAGGTGTGTCCAAACTTTTGGTCTGTACTATATATTTGTGTGTGTTTTTTCCAATTTTAACTGTACCACATACTATAGAAGTAAAATAGAAATATTTTTAATGCACTGATAAAAGATAATGTAATGTAACTTTGCTTTTTCCAATTTAAAACAATTTTGCTGTGGTGTTTGAAAACAAGGATCACACAATACAGAAAAACAACAATAGTTTATTTTACCCATATTTTGTGTATGAACTACAAACTCTGGTCTCTATAATCAATCTCCATATCTTTTAAAGGTCATGAAAGAATGCTTACATGAAAATCAATCTCTTATTCTATTACAGCATATTTCTCTATTTTCACTTTTTGAACAGATTGTTGGCACATGAGAAATCAAAATAATAATAAAAAAGCTTTTTTTAAATTTTATTCTTAAAATGATTTTTTAAAAGAAATCTACCACTAAAACAGCATTCCCTCTCAGAATCAAAAAGAAAGGTAGTTTTTTTTAAAAAAACAATACTGACTAAAAATATTCAGATATCTTACATACATGAGACAGCTCGACAAATGCAATTGATTTACCATTGAAATTTTCTGACAGTTTTCCTCCAAATAATAATTAAAAAAATAATAATAATAAAAGTCTGCAACAGAGAATTTTTTAGTCCTAAATTCCACCTCTAAGCGCTCAGACAAAACGATGACTGATACCCTTGCCACCCTATGGTATACAAATGTGCCACACTCTACAAAAGTAAGGGTGAGAAGTCCAGCTGGTAAAAATGTGTAGAACTTAAAGTTAACCAATTTTTATAATTCACTGTATTGTAATATTGCCAAAGCAGAAATTACCACAAAGTACTGTGTGCTGCACCTTTGATAACTTAGACAGTTTCTAAGAACAAATCAAACACTTTCTTGAAAGTCTAAAACAGTTTGTACCACAGTGTGGGTCTTTTGTGGAAAAACTGCCAGTATGTTGAAGCCCCTTCATAAATAAAGATAATTAATTGGTGTGGGGGATTGGCTTTGGGCTATGGGAGGGCAGCAACAAAAAAAATCAGAAAGGCTCATTTAAAGATTTTTGATAGATTGGGATCCATAGATAGATTGGAATATTTTACTGTAATGACTCCACACATATAATTTACTTATTTTATATAAATATGTATTAAATCTTATATCATTAATACAGCTGATAGCTTTAATTGAGTGTAAATTACAGTGTAGAGAAAAAGCATTCACTCCCTTGGATGTATCATCTTTTTAATGTTTTTACAAATCATTACAAGATTTTTTTTTAAAACTGGCTTTTTTTGGGGGAAAAAAAGTACAAACAAGACCACTTAATGTCAAAGTGAAAACAGATTCTACAAAATGACAATTCATTCAAAATGTGTAACATAAAATCAGTGATTGCATAAATATCTACCACTTCTAATGTGACTGACAACATTCAGTCAACTGGTGCTTGTAGTCTCACAAACAGTGATAATGCAAGAAGGAGAACATTGGGAGAAGACACCAAGACACCCAGGACTACACAGAAGGAGTTACAGTCTTTATCAGCTGAGAGGGGAGAGACTCTGCATGTAACAACTGTTGCTCAGGTTCAAGCTTTCTTTCTTTTGAAGAAAGTGTGACTAGAATTTGCCATAAAGCCTGTTGGAATCTCCATGGTCAAGTTAAGGAACGTTATATGGTCTGATGAGACAAAACTGGAGCTCTTTGGTCATCAGACAATACGTTACCTAGCAGACGTTGAACACTGCACATCACCACAAATGCATCACCATTTTAAGTCATGGTGACATCATGCATTGGGGATGCTTCTGTGTAGCAGCTCCTGGAAGGCTTGGAGAGGTAGAAGGTAAAATGAAATTAGCAAAATATAATATTAATCCTAGAGGACAATTTGTTTCCATCTGCAAGAGAACTGTAACTTTGCAGAACATTTATTTTTTAGCAAGACAATGGATGACTGAAGCATACAGCGAAGCTGCATAAAAATGTTTTGAAGAAAACAATGATGATGTTCTGGAGTGGCTGGTTCAAAGCCCAGACTTTAATCAAATACTGACTTGAAGGGAGAGAACATTTATGCAATCATTTATTTTATGCTATTTTTTTTAAATTTATTGATAGTCATGTTATAGATTTCAATTTTCACATTTACATTGGAGTTGTTTTTCTCAGTATTTTTGTCATAAAAATACACATTTTGTTTATCCAGACTGTAAAAGCATGAAAAAAAAAAAAAAACATCCAAGAAGGTGAAAAAATATGATTGTAAGGATAATTGTCTCGCCAAATTGCTTGTGGATCCTATGTGTGTGCCCTCTAGTCTGGCCATATGTCCTTGAATTAAGCAAAATCAGAAAAGAAAATTTATTGGTGCTTCTGTTACAGTTTTTTGTGTACCTTTCAGTTAGTGCTACTTTGTTGCAACAATACTGTGATTTGGTTTTTGTTTAAGAAAAACCACGGTTTAGGCAAAAACAGAGAATAGGCTGTTCAAATTCCATACACCTTTGAGAAATACAGATTCTAAGCTGAATCTTGTCATTAGATTTTTATACAACCATTATACAAACACCAGGTATTGTTTTCAAAGTTAGTGTTGCATTTCTTGACAGCTCTTTGATTTCCACTACTGTATTCCTCTGTTATTATCAATTACCAGAAGTTGGGGGAAGCTTTTAATTTATGATTCCTCACCTGGAATGCAACCCAAAATTGTAAACATCTAAGTGACCAGGGTAGAATTGAAAATGTACTGTGAATGTATACATGTCATGCTTCTTCAATATGATCAAACAGTGTAACAATGCCTTTCACCAAAAATATTTTACTGCTGAAAAGAAACCCTGTTTACTTGCTAAAAGTAAATCCTGGACCATCTGTCTAACCACAGCATTTATGGAGCTTGGCACAATTTTCACAGTAGGGACTTTAAAATGGCTTCCTGGATATGAGTGTCTGCAGAACTGTGTCCATACAAAGCCCATGGGCACATCAATTAAAATGTAAATTGTGTGGTCGCTAAGGGAAAAGAAAAAAAGCAGGTGAAACTCAAACATCTGGTTGATGCCTGATCCCACACATTCTGCATGACCGTAAAGCCTCTTGTAGCATAAGCCTTGCCACTCAGGGCCAAGTCCTTTGGTTGGCAGGGGCAGGGTGTGAAGCTGGGGCTGCCAAGCATCTCAATGTGGAAATGTGGCACATAGATGACAAGCAATGTGGTCAGACAGCTGTATAAAGGGTTTAAGCTTTTTCTTCAGCTCATCACTCTGGTTCTGACAGCACTCCTGGCAGTACTGCAGAAGAGGTAACAGGTCCCAGCAAGAATAAAGAACCTCTTTAAAACAGCCACCTTAATATGCACTGGAACACAGCATTAGAAGGTAAATGTGAGGTCAGAATACATTGGAAACATTTCAAGCAAGGATAATTTTGCCAGGATGGGACAGTGATACTATTCCCATCCTGTTCAATTACAATAATGCTTCTAACATATTTATTAATGATGCTATGACTTTCAGAACAGCAATAATTTTTAATGCCATCAATGGTATATTTTAATAACAATGAAAGGATCCCTCTAAGTAGGCATGGACTTCTGTCAAGACAACTTTGAGATCAGAAATATAATTGCATTTTGCATACACATTAGGGACGGAACAACCTTTTGATCAATGAAATTTAAGAGAACATAAAACCATTAGTATTGAACTTCATTTTTAAACAGCTTTCATAAGTAGGATCTATTTCCCTTTTTCAAGAACTTTCTGTGACTTCATGGCAGAACAGAGAGTGCGTAAAGTATGTGACAGTTCCAATTAAAAGTTTGAATTGTGGTCAAAATTCATAACTGACACTTTCGCTCTGCCAAGTGTTTTATACAGCCATGTTTTAGATGACCACAGGTTATGCAATAATTTCATTCACTGTTGGAGAAAACCCCTAATGTGCTCTAGATTTTCTTCAGCGGTGTAAAGTATGAAATTACCCACTCAGATTCAAACTGTAATTATACTAAAACACCAGCTAAAAAGTAATGATAGTTTTTTTTTTTCAACAGATGTCTTCTAAAAGAGTTTAAGCATATTTGTAAACCATTCTTTTTCACATGAGAGGAGGAAAAATAACATGTATTAATAGATGAAAAAAGCAGAATATTTTTTTTTCTTGATTCAACCACAATATTTTTTTTCTTAAATAAATAACTTCTGTTTTGTAAAGACACTTTTTGAAACAGTAGACATATTCTAAATCCCAATGTCATTGAATGAAAATCACTCCAGTGATTTGCTAAACATGAGTGCGTTGCTCCAGATTTGAGCGATAGTCCTCAAAACCAGTTGTCAATACTGTCCTGTCAGTAATGCCACTGTGTAATGCCAACAGTTTTATGAGTTTGTCAAAAGTATTAGATTTGGGTCTCTTGTACATTGTCTTTTGAGGTGGCCCGGATTAACAAAGGTTCGTGAGCTGAGCTGTGTATGGAGTTCATAGCTGAGGCATGGTTGTAGGCAGTCTTGTAGGTATTGTAATGGTTGAGGTGCTCATGCTCCAGAGACGGCAGAGTAAGATGGCCCTCCATGCCAGGGCCTCCTGTTACGCAGTCCTCGTCTACATTGATGATCTCAATAGTGCGTGTGGGTGCATGGTGATTCTGCTGGTGATGCTGCTTCCGCATCTTGTAGAAGATAATCAGCATTACTGCTGCCATAAGAGTGATTGCAACGAAGCAGCCAATGATGATTTTAGTTGTCTTCATAACCTCATCCAAACCGTTGAGCGAGCTCTCTGTTACAGGTATTGTGTAGGGCTTGTCTGTTGCACGTGTGGACACTGGGGTTCGAACTGTTGTTGTTGTAGTAGAGGTGGGTGAAGGACTTTCCCACATACTGGCAGAGGATGTGGGGCCCACTTTCTGTTGAACAGTGGTGGTGAAGCCTTCATTATGAGGTGTTTCTATTGTTTCTACTGTCACTGTGGTGAAGTAGCTGAAGCTACTGTTCTCTGGAGAGGACACATTCAGTGTGGCTGAGGCTGTTGTGTTACCTGCAGAATTACTAACCATGCATGTGTATGTCCCTGTGTCCTGCATGGTAACATTTGTGAAATTCAGTGTGCCATCATTTAGCACAGAAATTCTGACTTTGTATGCGCCATGTGTCATTATTGAACCGTTGGGTGTAATCCAGCTAACTGAGGTCAGCGAGCTGGCTCTACATTTCAACTCAGCAGCACTTCCCTCTGTTACATTTAAGTCTGCAGGAGGCTCCACAATAACGGGAGCATAACAATGAAAGTAATTCTGGTCAAGCTCACCAATATAGCGGCCCTTATATTGGGTAGGTGAGCTGCAGCGGGCACAGCAGCTGGTGTTTGCAGGTACCATCTCCTTAAGCCACCAACTTAGCCACAGGATGTCACAGTTGCAATTCCAGGGGTTATGGTGCAAGTGCACCCTCTCCAAATGATGTAAAGGAGTAAATAGATCATGGGGCAAAAGTGTTAGGTTATTATGGGCAAGGTTAAGCTCCACAAGTGACTGAAGGTCATCAAATGAGTTCCTTTCTATAGTCTGGATTTGAGCATGCATCATCCATAGCTTTTGCAGGTGGATAAGCCCTTTAAATGAACCAGGCCGGATAACAGACAACTGGTTTCCAGACATTTCAAGTTCATCCAGTTTGACCAATGGAGTGAGATTGGGAATTTCCTTCAAATTGCACATTCCCAAATTTAGGTAGCGCAGATTGCTCAAACCTTCAAAGGCTCCTTCTGAAATGTAGGAGAGCCTTTTGAGCTCCCCTAGGTCTAACCTTCGTAATGAGGGAACTCTGTTGAAAGCATAAGAAGGAATGCTTTCTATTGGATTATTTCTTAGCCAGAGCTCCTTTAGCTTAGACAAGTACTCAAATGCTCCGTTTGGGATGGTGGTGAGTCTATTATCAAAAAGCTCCAAGGTATTGAGGCTTGCCAGTCCATTGAAAGCCCCCAGCTCAATTTTACGTATGTGGTTTTTGCTCAGCTGCAGAATCTCCAAATGTCTTAGATGTTTGAAGCTGTCCACCTTTATCACCTGTATGAGATTTTCTTGCAGATTCAAATAGCGTGTGTTGGTAGAGATGCCATCAGGAACTTCTCGCAAGCTTCTGCGGGTGCAAATAACCTTGCTAAACTGGTTACTGCAGGAGCAAACAGAAGGACAAGTTTGAGCACGCACCAGTCCTGCCACTACCAGCAGCTGGAGGGCTAGAAGCAGCACAAATAAAGGGTCGGACAAGGCCCGGTTCCACCTAGGACCTCGCATCATCTGCTGCTGCTGGGAAGAGGTCATCTTGTTGAACATTCATAATTCATTGACTGTTCTTCCACTCTTTTTCATGAGGATGTGGGCCAACTGGAATGAAATGACAGAAAAGAGACAATTATTAGAATAAATAACTTTCATAGCATGATTCATGTTAAAGATTATCCTGATCAGTTTTATTTGTATGATTTAAATTTATTATAACAAACTTGCATACAAAACAATTCACCTTTTTTTTTTTTTTATGTTTTGTTGGCTCTAGTGCCTTTTGTTCAAAAGTAGTTCAACAGGAAAGAGGGGGAAGACATGCGACAAATGTCACCAGGCCGGGAATCGAACCTGCAACCACCGCCACGAGGACTAAGGCCTCAACGTGTGGGTCGTGCTTTGCCCCTGCACCATCACCATTCACCTTTTTTTTTAAAGAAATATATCTCAAACACAGGAACTCATTTTTGTGTTGATAAAGAACAGCAACTCATGGTGCAAGTTTAGTAGATTGTAGTGTCGATCATCTGACATAAAAGCCAATCTGTAATCTTAATAGGTTTTTCATTGATTTAGATTTTTTTTATTAAATTAGATAGCAAAAACTTGCTTAAACTAACATCAAGAACATATTAGTAGTTCTATTAGCTTTTATTCAATTCTATTAGATCATTGCATAAGCTCATCAGTTGGAAGTTATATGTTGTTACCTCTCTTCTTTAGTCTCCAACCCACATGTTTTCCTAACTCAAATGTATTTATTTTTGATCACATTGTATTCTGTGCAAACAATGTATATTATATAAATTATTTATAAATTTTTTGATGTAGAGAAATTGCTGAACACCAGCTGGAAACTAACATTCTCTGGCTCAAGAAATGAATAAGTGATGGTAAAATACATAGGATAATTTAAATAATTATGTAATCTCTTCAAACAGGCGGTTTGCATGTTACAAATTTACAATGAAAACAAATATTTTAACATGATAAGTCTAAAAAAACGTAAACTAAAAACTACAGCAATGGAAGCATTGCATTTTTGACACACTAGGCCTAAATGATGGTGGCAGAAGGCCAGGCAATAATAACAAGAAACAGTTTCAATTACAAATCACATTTATTTTCAGTACAACTACAGATATGTGATGGTATGGTGATGAGAGCATAAAGCATACTTTCCATTACTCAATGGAATGCTTGGGCTGAGAGTATGGTAGAAAACTTTTAAGGAACTGTGCCACTGGATTGATCTATTTGTAACTGTGTTCAGTAATGTGTTGCTGATTCTGCAACAGAAAGCTCTCCACTTCAGGACGAACAGGCTATTACTGTAACTGCTGATTAATTGCTAGATTACTGACTCCATTAATTCTTCAATTACAAAATTCAAAGTACCCAAATCCTAGGATGGAGAAAGAAAGTGTTTCCATTCAAGCAGGCAGACCAATGTGACAGGGATCACACACCATGCTGAAAATCACTTTAAATTATTGCTCCTTTTTTATACATGTACATATTTGTGGCATGTCATATGGAGAAGTTAGTTACCTCTGTGTGCCAGAGGACATTTGTTCTGCAATATGAATATCTCAAGATGGAATCCAAATTGCTTGATTGAAATAATTAAATCAAGACTAGATTAATTTAGGCCACATTAATATAATAGTAACCTGGATTGTATGACCTTCAACCATTTGGAACATTTGTATATCAGTGGATGTGTGTGGTGGTTGGAGATGGGTGGAAGGGTATATTTGTAGAAATAATAGTGCTTGTGTTGAGTGGGTGCATGTGAGAAAGTTTGTCACCTGAAGGTGCCCAGCAGTTAAAAGTGGGCTGTCTGTCAGCTTCATAGAGACTGAAAGACAGGCTGACTCAGCTCTGGAAGACCCCAGACACAAGGCACAACGCCAGCCCTCAGTTGTTCCCCCATCCTCCCGTCCCATCATCTTGCTGAGAACTCCAGTCTCCAGACCCAATTGAAGAATGGTGTTGCATAGGTCAAAGAGGATGAAGTGAGCACCATGGCACAGGCGCCATTCTCACTTGGGGCCAGCTCCCCAACTGGCCTCACCTTCTGCCATCCACAGTCAACAGTCAAGTGCTGTATTGACTGACCCCAAGTCAACCACCTTGCCTAGGTGGGAGCAGTCTGGTAGAACCTGGATCAGCCAAGCAAATTGAGCCCGGCATCAGCAGCTGAGAACCCAAATACCCATCAGTTCAGTCAGGACCACAGCTTCACCCCAGGTGAGAATACCCACCCTCCAAACCCCCATTGTCCATTTGGGCATAACCTTAATCCCATATCCTCCCAAACCACACTTTGTCCTACAAATGTCCCACAGCAGCACCCCTACTTTCAATTATAACATCTTTCACTTGGTAAGAAGTAAAACTTTGCACTTGATAAAAGAATAGGGTTCATTTTAGGTTGCTTGTTTTCCACCTGCTGTAGTACTAGCATATAAGCTCAGTAGTCTCAAATATGTTTATAAATACAAATTTAAAAACTTTTCATTGATGAAAATTTTAGTTGCTAAAATAATTAAAAAGAAAAGCAATGTTTCTCTTCTCGTTTTTTGCTGTTTCTTGATCCCTTACTCCAAAAGATCAACCATCAAAAAAGATGTAAAGAATGAATCAGCAGAAAACATGAAGCCGATTTACAAAGCAAAACAAGATGTCAGCATAACAGCAATGAAAGCACAGAACTGGATTTGCATAGTGCAGAGATGGATTTAGACATAAAGCGATAACAAGATGAGATTAGAAAGACAATACATCTTTCAACTTTTGAGAAAGATTAAAAACCGCTCTCTAGTCTTTGTTTGCCAGAGAGAGCTGAAGCCTGAGCCAGATTAAAAGGAGTTAGACAATTGAGGAGCAAAATTTGAAACATTTTAAATACTGAAAATATTGAAAATTTCATGTTACCATGCAGATATCATCATTTACACAAAGTTGCAAAGTAAAATACACCTTGATGCAGCTTTCTCCAAGGACATATTGGTTAACGTCTGAAATATGCAGCAGAGTAGTTGGACAAGATAACAGCATGTGACACCTTTGTCTTTGCACAAAACTACCACAGCAACAGACAGACACTTACAAATGTGCCAATTAGAAATACAACTCACCACATTACCCTAAGGCGTAATGTGGTGAGGGGGCAGTTGCATCAGCAAACCAGCTTGTTTTCATTTTATTCCATCAGATGTGCCAGCAGACCCCATTAGGTTTATAAGTAGGAGAGTGACTGAGAATTGAGACATTTAAATGGCACAAAACTATAGTTTGGTTATATACAGTATATATCTGGCTAACATCACTCATGTCTATTAGCCATTAAAAACAGCATTGTATTAGATAGTGTATTTACATTCACAAACATTATTGGGAAACATCTGAAAAATAACCAAATAGAGATAACATTTTACAATGCTATTGCAACTGCTCTCAGCAATAGCAAAAAAATAAAAAATAAAAATTGCAACATCTCCCACTCCAACAATTATTTTCAAACTTAAATGGCATTTAGCCAAAATCCAGATATTCAAATGTCTCCTGTTTAATATCTGAACTACATTATACAAAACCTAAATTTCTTCGATTAAAATTTGACAACACATTCAGCTAATTTTATTACATGTTTATACATTTTTTGTTTTATTCCCATCAACTCAAGAGGCATGTTTTATGTAGTAATGAAAGACAACCCTCTGTTAAAGTCCTTTACGGACACATTTGTGTTTCCTAGCGATAATATTGTTTGACTGGAAATATTTTAAGCTGCAACTGCTACAAGTTATGCAAAGCAACACAGTCTATAAGCTGTGGTCACGTCCATGGCGGGTGATCCGTTTATGGCAGATCATTACTTTTGGCACAATGCCAGCAAAAGTGCATTTGTGACTGGTTCTAATGATTTTAAAATTGAAACCTTGCAAAAGCATAATATAACTATAAAACTCCATACATGCCACAATAAACGCACTCAAGTCTCCAAATCTCTCCCCAATGCCTTTCAGTGGCCGACAGCATCAATCATAACAAGACATGATTGCATTAATCAAGTATAATGCTGACTACATTATTGCAAAACAAGAACCTACCTTCAAGTTTCTTAATAATTCTTCATAAGAAATAGGATTTGATCATAATGAAATGTTCATTTTGAGATATTGAAAAGATCCTTAGGTGTGGAAAGCTCATAACTTTGGAAAATAGTGTGTTCAGGTTTTCATCAGGAAGTTATTGTCATGTTCTTGCTGAAATGACTGACTCACATGCACAAATGCTCCCAGGAGGTAAGACTTAAAAGGTTTATTGTACAGTGAAATAAATGTGTAGATGGTCTTTGCTCCACAGGGATTTTCTGTCAGCTCATGAGGACTAAGACACCTGTCTTCTCTGAGGAAACAGAAGACCGGTGATTGGAGGAATGCTGATAGTGAGGTTGAAATGGATCCTGGTAGCTTACTGGATAAATGGTGGAGGTTTTGTCTGGGGAAGGCGAGCGGACTCCAGGATGATTATCTGTGTGGTGATTATAGATGGAGGGCACTGGTGATCTCAGAATAGAGTTGGAGATGGAAACAGAGAATGGAGGACAGGCCACTCATCGGTCGTTGAAATAAGGAGCATGATGGTTGTCAGTCATGAATGATGTAGAGTAGTTCTGAGGCAGAGGAAGTTGGTTGATATCCAAAAGCTCTAGGGACATGCAGCTTGGAATCAGGTCCTTTAAATGAAATAAAACAGAGATTAATCTTGATGCATGATGCTAGGCAGCTCACTAGAAGAGACAGAGACTTAGTTTACCACTCAAGCAGTGAGAGACTGACAATCCACTCCTCATAAGATTGGCTTGATTGCTTGCGGGTGTGTGGGATCCCTCCAGGATCGGCGGCTCCGGTCCCATTACACCCTTTGGTTTACAACCTGAGATTCAAGAAGAAACTGACACAAAACACAAACACCCCAGATTCCTAACAGTTACAGTCACAAATCCTCATTCTTCCATTGATTGTTTTGGAACTTTATGGGAAATCAGCTTTATGTATGTTTTTTATGTATGTTCCTATGGAAAATATCTATTTTCCATAGGAAATGCAGCTAATTAGCCATAAATTAGTTAATTTATTCATATCAATGGCCACAGCAAGCTACACAGACACTTCTACTAGCTTAACATTTTTAATGGGTACTTGTGTTTGAGCAAATCAAACAGAAAAAATGTATGTTTTTTGGAGAGCTGGAAAAAATTGAGTGGCATTAAAGTCAAAGAAATTAACTACAGAAGTTACTGCTTGGCATGAAGTATCATATTTTCTTTTTTTTCATGTGCAGTAGAGAAGTGAAAGTTGACTCTCCAACAAAGAGTGAGCGACAAAATCTTTGTCTCTCACACTGCACAGCAAAGAAGGAAAAAAGACGAGATATCACAAAGCATGAGACAGTTGAGACAGAGGAAGGTCGCCATATACAGCAGAAAGAGAGAGACATAAGGAGAGAGAGGGAGATTAATGAGATATAAATCAAATCAGGTCACGTCTTGATAATGCCAGCAATCTTGCAACAGCTCCAAATATAAATCTGAATCCTTTCAGGACTGCAGTGTGGGAGGGATACCCACCACATGCTTTACAGACCCTCTCTTTTCCATCTCTGCATTCTCACTGCATAAACAGGACATACAATAAACAAATTTAATTAATTAAATAAAACTTTCTCTTGCAAGACTCACATGTCCACTTTTTGATTGTGTAGAAATATTTTGCATTGTCTTCTGCATAGTCAGGGCTCTTATTACCAAACAGTTAATGAACGAGAAAGAGAAAGTTGCACATGTGATACAGCTTTAAGTATGTGTGTCACTCAGTTTCACTTTCATGTATTTTTATTCTATGCTCTAGATTATATAAACACCAAAGGCTGTAAGAGATTGAGGACTTTTTTCTTCTTCTAAACTAGTTTTAGGCATGTACAATTTGTGAGATGGAAAATATCTTAAAGTATGTATATCCAACCAATCTTTTTTATGCAAACTTATACATATATGCTCTCACCACAAAACAAGTAAAAAGTAAAGTAGATAAAACAAATCATATTGTCACAGTCAGAATGGCTCTGGCACTCTTATGGGTATTGTTTTGACAGATACCACCCACCTAAACACTGCTACTGACCAGTACCATCCCCCATGTCAAACAAAATCACCAACAAGGACAATTGATTACCCCGCTATACAAAAATGCTGAGTAAGAACGCCAGAAAAAAGAAGCGTCACTTGCTAGATACTGATCAAATCGAATTTCTGCTGGATGCACCATAAAAATGTCTGCGTAATAGAGGCTCTGCTCCTCCTCACAAATCAGTAAACCTCCCTGAAACACGAGGTCAAAATCTGATGACTGATGCCATTTCCTTAAATCTTTACTTTGAACATTTTGCGAGAAATCAAAAACCATGTTCACAAGTTTGACTATTTTTAGGTCTGTAAAATGCAAGCATTTACATTCAATAACACACTTTTGATTATATTCAAACTGACCGCTGGTCAAAAACTTATTAGCCTGGCATACTTTTGCTTTCATTTAAATTAAGGAGACGTATTTAACACACTTGTTACCCCCAAAAAACTCCACCTGTGCTGAGTCGGAGCCGAGGGGCTGTTTATGAAGACACTGGAAAATTTTCAGCCCAAATGAAGAACCTAACTGATGCTGAATGCAGCCCAATAAATATGTTATAGCAACATGTTTACAGAAAAGTTGTTGTTGATTCTATCTGCTCTCAAACATGCTGTTTGAGAGCAGAACTCAACAGGGTGGTATTTATGGAACAATAGCTTCCAGTTTGCTCACTACCACATTTGTAGACATGTTTAGTTCTGTTTGTGATTTGTTTGCTCCTCTGAATTGTCTTAGTATGTCACGGTGAAGCAAAAGCTCACCCAAAAAACAAAGTTTTCAATAGGCTGGTCCGTATACACAACAACGCTCTCTGATGGCCATGGGATATGAATCGCGATTTAAAGAATGAGACGAAAGGTTGACTGATTAAAGAGTATGCTGCTTCTTAAGGAATATTTCTGAATATTTATATTAATGAACGAGGTAAAATAAAACCAGCTGAACTGGTAAGCTCCTTAAACACTTTAAATGTTTGTTTTTGGCACGTTAATGGTCTTCACAAACATTAGGAGAGATCCCTGACAAAATTACTGCACCTGCAATAGAAGAGCCTTGCATTAGCTTATTTACATATTTAACTTTCCTCTCTCATATAAGAGATCTGATTAACCTAAGCAATAATTTAAAAACCAATGAATGCACTTGACCCTAAAAGTGCATCTAATCAGCGCTGCTTTAGTGATGCACTTGAGTCGCACATGCTCATGTTCATAAATCTTATAATCTCTAGCCTCCTCTAATGAAAGGGTTTTAAATACTAGTAAATATTTTGCCATAACAGCCAGGTCACATAAAAACAGCAAATGTACAACACATTGTCTTATATCATTATACATATTTTGAAAGTTTTATCACTGACTGAAGCATTTTATAACTCCACATCTTTTTTGCAGATTTGTTTTTCTGTATACCTGCTAGATAATGCAGTCGCTTGATGAGTTTGTCCTCTGGATGTTTACCCCAGCATGCTCTACATATTTAGGTTAATGTTCCTCTTCTCACAGATTTGCTTATTTCCCCTTGCCTTGTCAGACATGCCTTGAAAGCTGCTTCCCTCACCAGCTGCTGCCAGGGAGAACCAGTCAGGCATGTGAATGCCATACTTTAGAAACAAGTGACTGTAAAGTGGGTTTGATTATATAATGCAAACCACAAACAAAGAATTAGGATTTAATGAGATTCACCAAAGTGTAAGGAGTTATTGAGTAAATTGGTAAAGCCTTGGTTCCTGGTATCCCTGAGGCTATTCGACTTCCCAAGCTTGCCTTCCTCATATATTATAAAAGAAACTGATTTAATTCAGACTAAACCACTTTCACCAGTTGACCAATTGTGATGTTCATGTGCAGGTTTTCAGCAGTAGACAGAGATTATCATGGGTGCTTTGAATGGTCTACAGTCCCATACACAACAAACTGTAATCCACTGTGCATTTTGATATCACTCTATAAAACTGAGCATCAACATCTCTCAAAGCGATCTACGGGGGCTCGTTTGTTGGATCGGACCACATGGACCAGACTTCATTCTCCACATGAATCAATGTCCCTTGGCAGTCCTTGACCCTGTAACAAGTTTATCATTGTTCCGCCTTTGAAAGATACATACTACTGCACAGCTAAAACACAACATGTGCAGATTTTGATATGCTCCGACCTCTTTCTCTTTCTATCAGGGATCTTCTCAATCTTGCTCAATTCCTTGCATAAACCATTGCTTCTGCTTCCAACACATTAACTTTGACAACAAAATTTTGTCTTGCCTTCCAATAGTGCTGGTCAAGATATAAGCAGCATTTTTCACTTTAATTTTCATTGGACATAATGGTATCCATTGTCAGAATGTACTGTTCCAATAGACCCATTTGTTTCATCACAACAGTTGATGACCATATTATATAGAACAAAAACTATATCCCTAAATTGAGTAATTTTCTTACCATGCTCTTAAATGTGAATGTGGTAATTATGACTATCCTTTTAACTTCCATCTTATGTATTTTGAGCCGCTAAACTCTTTTTTTAGGTTGTTGTATTTTCGCTTTTCAAATTCTCTGATCTACAAACAAAGGCTTGGCTATGCTGTCATGCACTATCATGTATGACACCCACACTAATTATGATTACAGCAAGCTTCATTGCAGCCACTACTTCTTGGGGGCTCTGTGCTATCACTACATATTTGTTCAGTGCGTCTCTGTGTAAACATACAGTCTCTCACTATTTACAATGATGTGTTTTTCTCTATTTTTGAGTGTGGTCCTTTATTAGTGTTTTGTTGAGTAAACATAACATCAGCTGCTGCACACCAAATAGCATGTGAGTTTTGAGTTGGTGTACATAAAATTTCATGTAGATTTTTTGTAATGTTCCTCATACATGCAGATCAAGTCAAGATGTATATGTTTTAACAAAATCTTGAATATAAGTGGAAATTTGTACCTACTATATGTAGAGAAAGTACAAACATGAGAATTAAGCTGTATGTTATATTATTTCAAAATGAAGACATTATGCAGCCATACAGATAGTTATTTTTGACACGTGTTTTCAAATGTATCTGAAGGGTGGGCTTTCATTATGTGCAAATTTCCCCAAGATGTGTACATGGCATTTGGCTTGTTTCATGGAGAGCAGTGTGCTGGCAGCGAGAACTAGTAGGTGACAAGAGCTATTGATAAAATCAATCTTCACCCTGTGAACATTTGAGAGAAGCTGTGGGTAGAAAATGGTTGCTAACTACTCCTCAAGGATGTCATGGCAGGAGTCGGTCAGTAATGCTGCTGTCACTCTGGTGTGTGTTTGAGGTCAAGGTTGGTGTGGATCATTTTAACGGTTTCTAAATTATGCAGAGGTTAAATGGGAAGTGAGCTCACACAGACGGGTGGGATTATTTCCCTATGAGAAACAGTTGTTTCTCAACTTCTACAGCTCTATGTTGTAGTCATTGCAGTAATCATTTGCTGTAGTGAGTTTGCACTTTATGGTAATATTTCTAAACCACCAGAATGCTAGTCATGATCAGTCAAAATAATAGAGAAAGGATAATCTATTTTTGAACTGGTTTCTTGTGAAATGCATATGAGCAGTCACACAAAATGTAGGAAATCTTATTTTGAAAAATCTGAGATAAATTATTGAGGAATAATTACAAAAACGCAACAGAACAGCTCCACATCAAGAGTGCTTCTTAAGAATGAATAATTGTCAAGCAGATGGACCATCTGCTAAATTTAATATCCTTAAACTTTTTCCATGAAATGATTAATTGTGTTGGCACTAACATGTCAGCTTAACAATGTCTTTGATAAATTTGCATAAGGTTGTTGTGAAACTAAGTCCACTACCAAACAGTTCAATCTGGTAAGAATTTTGTCTCACTAATCAACATTTTGTCGTCTGTGCCGTCAGACTCTTTTTGCTTATCTATTTACTCCTTTTACTGTCTTGTACTGGTACTGGTATTTAAAAGGCCAGTGAAATAAGTAACACCTGAACTGCAGGGGGAGCCTTAAGGAAAACTTTTTTTTTATCATTTCAAGAGTCTTTTGTGGTGCTAGTGGCTTGCATTTTTTTTGTGACGGGGGGGAGGGCATGCGCCAGGGGTTGCCGGGACCGGGAGTCGAGCCCGCGACGTCTGTGTCGAGGACTGGGGCCTCCAAGCATGGGGCGTGCTAAACCCCTGCGCCACCACAGCACGCCCTGCCCTAAGGAATACTTAACACAACAAAACAAAAAAGAAAATAAATTAACTGATCATAAAGCAGAATAAGTCTCCTAAATCTTGTTTTAAAAGTAAAGAAATTATTTAAGATAAAAAAGTGTCCAGTTTCAAAAGTATTAAAAGATCATATTAATTTTTTTTGTAAGGATTTTCAAATTCTACCTGTGAGTGTTTTGAGTATATTTCTGAAATCAAACTACCTTAAATTTCTTACGGCAATAAATAAACTTTTTGTAAAACACTTTGATGGCACTCTTCTGTAATCCATCAACAATGATTGGGATTTTCAAACCAGCTAAAATGTTCAAACAAGTCCTCCCCTAAAACATGTTTTTCTTTGTCACATATTTGTAGAGGACTATATGACAAGGCATATAAATCTACAAACATTCCAAAAGAGCCTTCTGTAAACAAATGTCTCTTCTGGCTGGTAATCTTTGAATATTACAAAGCTGTTATGTCATTTCATAAAAATGTGACTTTTTATTAGTTCCATGTAATTGTGTTTGGCCAAAAAATACGAGAATACATGTTATTCTTTTTCACAAACTAAGTACTTTGCTTGAAACATAACCATTAATGTCTAGTCACATTTCACATTTTCTTTTGCTGAGCTCAGGTCTTTCCCTCAAAACCGTTCTTAAAATTCCTAAAGCCGTGGTGTAGAAAGAAAAAACGGACAACATTTTCAAGAGACAAAAACAGGCCACTTGAGTTCACTGCAGGATTCTAATATCAATTTCTATGAAGGCATCCTATCTAGCTCCACAGGAATGGAAAGAAAAAAAGCATGGATCAAATTTGAGTAAAACCACATGAAAAGAAGCTTTGAAGTTAGTGAACCACAAAAGCAACTATTCATGCAAGTTATATCAAATAAGATGAATGGCATTTAACTTTTTAAAAGGTCTGACAGACAGCACCTTTATACGTGGGCTTGAAAGCATCACAAGGAACCAGCAGAGTTCCAAAACGACCAAAAGCCTGGTGCACTTCTGTATTTGTTAAAAGAATAAATTATTGTGGTGAAAGTAGAAAAACTAAATACTGCTCCCTGTCAAATATACATCATCCTAATTTGTGCAATATTTCTGTTTTTTCATATGCTATATGAAAAAAAAGGTTTTGCTTAACCCATCATCTTTTTAAATCAATTAATTTTGCCAATAATTGAGCAACCAATATGCAGTAACCTCCTTATGGAAGTAGTTAAATCAGTTATCCAGACTGACTGTGAGACAAATCTGTTTTTTTTTTTTTTTTTAATTGTGTGAACTTTTCTTTACTTTTAATATGGCATTTGTTGTTAAATATTTCCATTCCATCTTGCCACACTGAAACCATAACCTGTCTCTCAGGTTTAAGGAGCAAGTGACTAAAGCTGAAGGGTTACATCTAAAAAACAACTGGTTGATTTGTTTGATGATTGATTTTATTTTATTTTTTAATCTATGGGACTTCAGCATTGCTGACTATAGCGCTTTCTTATTCTTATATGCACTTTATTTTTGCTGGGTGTTTGCATGTTCTCTCATTGTTTTGAGATGAAGACACATGAAGCCTTTGGTGCAAATTCAAGCTGGGAGAATCTCTCTAGCCTCATCTGCATCATCATTGCTTATCTCTGCCGCAGCCAATCACCACCAGATCCCCGCTCCTCCTTAGCCAATCATTGATCAAGAATCCCTTCACAAAGGTCATCATCCATCAATCCACCAGCTTCCCAGCTGTGCTTCTACCCACCTCCACCCTGTCTCCGCCCCCATCCTCCCAAACACCTTCAGGCTCTCTCTCTTTCCATTCTCCACTCCACTAGTGTTCGGGCCCAGGAGAAAGAAGACCCTAATCCTCACCCTTAGCTCTCTATTCAAGCTGGTGGCAATTCCAGCATTGTGGAGAATTATCTGTTGTCCATGCTACGTACTTGCAGTATGAGGTTGAAGAAGAGTCAGTAAGTTGAATTTATGAATTCCATTTATTAATACCAAAATACAGCTGATCCATAGTCCATGCTATCCTTAAGGGCGAGCAGAACAAAATTCCATCAAACAAAAGTTTTTCATTCTCTTTGCTAGCCTTTAAGCAACGTCCTAGAGAGGGCGTTCCATAGTGTGTCATATTCTCTAATAGTAGCTTTGAGGACGTTTCCTACCATGTCATTTCCTTTAGCTTTAGCTTTGCAACTAGCTGAAAGAGATAGAAGGAAAACATAATTATTTATTGTCAACAGCATATACATCTTCTGTCAGGGGCTGAGCACCAAAGAAACCTACTTTTAAATAAAACTCTCTAATTGCTGCTGCTTTTCTCTGTGTGAATCTGTCCAGATTGAAATTATGTGATTTATTTATTTATTGCCTGATTTTACCTCTTATTCCCACTTGGGAAAAGTCTCCATCAAGCTGTAGAATTTGGTAGCTACACAGGATAAGTGAAAGTGAAGCATCTGCGATCATGTAAAATCGCAGACAGATCTTACATGACTTCAATCAGAATCAAGCATTTTTGGTTTTTTGAGCCGAATATGAATGTAGTCAGGTCTTGTCAACTGATTAAAGTAAAGTGGTCTGGTGGTTTAAAAATACATTTGACAAAAAATATATATACCGTATATGTTTTAGTTACAATCATAAATTCTAATATTGTCCATACAGTGAAGTCAACCCATAACATTATTTTCTGTTTAGAGAGAAATAGATTTTTGGAATAAGTCAACTTTGAAAGTCATTCTAAAACCTACTAACACTAATTCAATGTGAGTACTGAAAATAAACAAAGTTTCATATTGCCAACATCAAAAACTGACCCTGCTGACAATGCTTCTTTATGGTGCAATCTTTCATATATAATTCAAACATGGGTCATTGGGAGTCTTCTCTGATGGTTCAAGAACAACACCACACTGACAGATGTCCTTTGTATGGTGAAAATATCTAAAAACAAATCTAGTATTTCTGAAATTGAATATTTCAACAATATGTGGTAAAAAAAACAAAACAAAAAAACAACAACCCTAAAACAAGTCTTCATTAGTTAGGTAGTTAGAAAATATGTGTTGTCTCTTATGGGTTGGTGATTGGGAAGTAAACCTTCTAGTGGGAGTCGTTATCTTCAGTGATTGCTCTGCATGGTCGTAAAGCCGCCCAAGAAAGTGATGCTACTTTAAAGGACCCAGGGAATCCTTTAGTGCCAGTATTGTTCCAGTTTGATTTCTTAATAGCCTGAATGATTATTTTTCCTAATAGGATGTCAAGTAATTTTAAGTATTCTTAAAACAGTTCAGCAATTTTTTTCTCTCCATTTTTATGGATTAAACAAAGAGAAATATTAAATGAACTATCTTGATAAAGATGTTGTTTTCCAAACAAAATTACAGATTATAATTGTTGTTCATATTAATATGATTTTTACTGTTAAAATAGAAACATTGTGCTTTTGATTTGTAAAGTGTTTGGTGCCTTAAAGTCATCTATTTAAAGACAGGTGATAAATTTTAGTCTGCTACAGATTTTATTTTTTGATTTTTGTATTGCACTTTTTTAACAGTAAAGGCTTCAATGATAATTCTAATGATTTTTTTCCCCACAAAGACAGTTCATTCTCTGATTTGGTACTTTTCCAAGAATTCCAGTTTACAAAGTAAGTCAAACATAGGTACAGAATTATGGAGCTATGTTGTGTCGCATGGATTTAAAAAAAAATTATATGTTTATCTGTTTCTTTCATTCTTTGGTAGATCAAACCTTCTTGGAAGCGTAGAAAGAAGGTCAAGATGACCAAACTCCCATTTCAAGCTTGCTTCATACCTGCCAGTTCAATAACTTGTACTTTGACTTCTGGTCATTTTTATTCCAACTTCCAGTCCAACATGCGTGCCTGTAAATACAAGAAACAAGGTATAAAAATAGGTCATTCTTGAGAAAACAAAACATGTTTTTTTTTTATTAATTCTCCTTACCACAAGCTTTAGTAAATACTTTTGATTAAGATATTACAAATACAATGTGGTTTACTTAATCATCTAACAAAAGACATCTACTTTAATGTGCTCCTTATTGAGAAAAAATGTTTTCTGTATTACTGTTTCCCTTACAGATGTTTGTAATAGTGACTTTGAGATTTTGCTTAAGAGTGACTACAATATATGCTGCTAGATGGCTAGAAAAGCTCATTCCTGAGGGTCAATGCAATATTCAATTCTATAAAGCCTTGAGTAAGGCTCTGCAACAAACACATCCACACAAATAAATGCACAGTGTGAGTTTGTTACACAGTCAATGACGATGGCCCCTGGTAAATAAATTATTGAGAAGGAAAGCAAACAGAGATTAAGGTTTCTATCTTTTATGCGACACAACAGTACTGTGTAGAAACTGTGCAAATAAGTGTGTGTTTGATTAGCAATAGAATATAAATGTGTGTGCTTATCACACTAAACTTTGTTTTTGGGTTCAAGAGTTTTAAATGTACTGTCACATTATTTCAAAATGACACTTAAATAACAGCCGTGGGATGCAACAAGCGTATTAGTCCCTATATGCTGTGCACCTGAAAATTCATCAATGAATGAAAAAAAGGGGAATATTCCACATTTGTTGAACTTAAGTTTAAATATTGTTCAAGGGTTGTTAGATAAAACTTTGCCAAGTACAAACAAAATCACATATCTCAGGATTCTCAGGAGGTTTTTTTTCAGGGTCTGCTAAGTAGTTTTATCAGTAGAATTGTGTACTTGAGATTTCCTCAAAATACACAGCAGTACCTACGTTCATCCAAATGAGGGGAAATGTCACGAAGTAGCAATTGTACTCAAGTGTGAGTTTCAAATAATCTCAGGCTGAAAATGAATACCAGTGGCATTAAGAGAGAAGCTCCTCTATGCATAAATTAAATCACAACAAAGTTACAGTTTACACAATGAAGCAGAAATACAGAACATTACGGTAAATAATGATATAATGACCATATTTTGTAGATTCAGCAGAATCTTGCCAAAGTCTCTGATTGCCTACCAGTATTTTGTGACTTGCGCAACCATGCAATGTTTAATGTTGTCTTTTCACTGTGTAGATTGGTATATCAATAAATAGGTCAAAGTTGGTTGAAATATGAGAAAATGCTTCCATTTCCTCTCTTTTATGAACTCCGTACGTATTAGGGGGAAGAAAAAAAATTGGTGTTCCGTGTTCGAATTGGGATCAATACTTTTGATGTGACATAACTGTCCTCTTTCCATATTTAAGAATTAAGTGGTCATCTGAGAATAAAAGTTTAACGCGCAGTGACAATCTCCAATCAACTGAGTTTTAGCTTCATTCCTTAAACCCACTGAGAATTTTTCTCACCAAGGAGATGTAAGACATAAAACCACCAGACACATACACAGATAAGGTTTTTTTTTCTGTCAACAAATTACAGTAAGAGCATAAGTGTGAATCTTGTTCACTCCCTTGGCATTGATCTCCCACAATTCCAACATACAATATTTATCATGAAAACTTTAGCAATAATTTACTGTAGAACATCCCTCAAGAGTTTTCTGCGATATTGACCTGACTAAGGAATCCCACTGCCTTATCCATCCACAGTGAAACAATGACTTGTAACACTGGTGGCACTGGCATGCTCACTAACGCAGATATTTGCTTTTGAGAGATGAAACAGGGATATTGAGAAAGATCCTTGTTTTTGCGGGTAGTCCATAGTGTTTTGCTGTTTGTATGGAATGTTTTAAGAAATACACTGGTTCACAAATGTCGAGGATGATTTGAGAAATGTACCAAAGCGACTGAGAAGAACTGCAATGTAAGTGATTAAATGAATGGATCGTAAACACAGCACAACACACAGTGTTTACGGCTGACAGTCCAGAGCTGTAAAGCTTAAACCACTTTTAAAATTATAAATTAATATTACTAAGTAGATGATGGATACAGAATTTGCTGTTGTCAGCATTATCATTGCTGTTACTATCAACAGCATCAATATTGCAACACCCCCCTTCATCCCACCTTCATTCTTTAAACACACTGTGACACACAAAGAAACAAATATTCTCTGCCTTTTATCATCACACTCCAAAGTGATATATCATTATGTTTTTCATTTTGGATCTTAAGTGAGTATTTTTAGAACATATCTCTAAGATCTATGCAAAGCTTAAATGCACAGATTCAAAACAGTTCAAAAGCAGATAAAGTGTGATATGCTTCTATAGTGTAAGTATGTAGTCTTGATTCTGTACAGCAAACTTGAACCTATGCATTTTTTTCCCAAAAATTACATAAAAAAAAATATATATATATATATATTCCAACAGTTTATCAAATAAAAAAACACTTTGAATCATTCAGTGGTCTTACTGACATATTTGCGTGACTGCAAGAGTTTTGTTTTCTCATTACTAATTTAACATCATTCATCTACATAAAGCCATTAAGTCAAGACCAACTAAGCCATATTCTTCTTCTCTCTTTTTTCAAAAATAAAGTCCCTGTCTCAGAGATTAATGCTGCAACAAATCATGACTAATATCAGTGTCTTCTGCTCCAAAACGTCAACATATTTTGACCTGCTGATCACACTACATCACCCTCTGAAACAGACCAGAAAAGCATACCTTGCTGAATTAAATGGGTGAGCAGCCACTTGTTCAATTAGGATATTTTGTGGGGAGAGGCAGTGCAGTCTGTAGTATGCTGAGAATTTTGCCACTTCTCCCAAAGTAGAAGTGGTGAAATAAGCTTAGCTCTGTTAGCCATTTGTCATTATCTAATGGTAAATATGTGTTTTCGGTGGACAGACAGACAGACAGACAGACAGACAGACAGACAGACAGACAGACAGAATCATGACACAGTGCACATAGATTTCAGATCAACATGATTCCACAAGACACTACACATTAGCTGATTTAAAATGTGGGCATCAAGGGCAGAACTACAAGACAACTACAAAGGAGGGGTCAACTACCCCCTCCAGTAGACTTTGGCTCCCCAGTTGCCCTCCCCAGTTTTATATCCTAAAAAAAAGTCATATTAATCTTATAATATTTTTGTCCAGAAGTCTTTTATAGCCTTCAACATAATTATTAGGCCACCAAAAATTCAATATTTATAAATATAATCTTGAGATTCCTAAAAAATCTGGCTGTGTTCCTGCATTAAACACTATCTACCTCTTGCACAGCGACCACACATGCTAGTGTGTGACAAGCATATTGACATCTGTAGCCCAGCAGAGAGGAGCTACTTTCTCCAGGTTATGTATTAGCACAAAAAAGTTAAAGTCCAATGAAGTTTGCAATAAAAGATGATCACGGTTTAACACATCACATTATGAAATTATCACTTTCGGACAGTGACTCCATCCATCCATCCATTTTCTGTAAACCTTTGTCTCTAGTTGGTCGGGAGGGGTGCTGGTTCCCATCTCCAGCGAACGTTTCGGGCGAAAGGAGGAGTACACTCTGGACAGGTCGCCAGTCTGTCGCAGCTGACAGTGACTCTCACATGTGATTTCTTCGAGTATTAGCAAATTTTGCAAATTAGCTTTTGCTTGTGATAAATTCAAGAAGAGTTTATGAATATTTAAAATATGTGACATGTTTATGGCTTGCTGTTTCAGAGGTTGAAGTTACACAGGCCGCTCCATATAATCAATGCCACAGCAAGGCATCGCACAGTTAAACCATGTTAGACTGATTGTCAGACTGCAAAATAAATAGGTAACAATGAAAATAGTAAATTAATATAACAGCTAATTTACCATGAAATCAGACAGGATTTCATTTAGCATGATTTCATTTAAGAGTTGGCATAGGATGCCAAATAAAAAAAATAAAAAAAGGCATTTTTTAATTAGTTCATCTTGGTTCAGGAGCAACTATAGTACCCTTGATTCTGTAGAGCAAACCTGAACCTGTGCATTTTTGGCATAGGTTCAGGTTTGCCAAAAACTTGAACCTTATTAGAGTTCTAAGATTGCGGAAGTGAGCAACCGAGTCATGGCTGTGAGAATACAGTCGGTAGAGGATACACAATTTTTTCTCATGCAAGAGTTGTGATATTTAACAATATTATACTAGTAAACGATAATTTACAATTACAGCACTGTACCGCAAAGTACAGTTTTTGTTTTTCAAAGTAAACTCAAATAAATGTAAATTGTAATTAGCCTCCCAGCCCCCATGTAAAATTTTCTAGATCTGCCACTAGTGGGCATTAAGATGGAGTACAATTACCTGCCACTAATTAATTCTCTATGTTACATCATCGATTCTAAATCAATTAAAATTCAACTAAATATGTACTTTGATACATTTTCATTTGATATCGAATAACACGTCTGGGATATACAACATATTTACTAGACAATATGTGAGCTTGCAGGATTTTTTAACATATTGTCAGTATTTCAGTGTGTGCATGTCTGCGCTGGTGCAGTCTATGAACATAGTTACTAACAAACAAACTTGCCTAAATATAGACAAACACTTAAGATGCCAAAAAATGTGGCAACCATTGCCAGATTCCAGTTTTTCATTAGAAAGAGCGATGCACAGTAAAGTCATTCTAAAGACATAGCTACATTGCCTGGCAAAGGTATTAATTTCCCTTTTACGGCCTTTGTCAGGTTTTTGGATATGTTTAGTGAGTTTAGTGACCAGCATATTAATTTTTACATCAATCTTTTTAACATATTTAATATATTTTTTTGGATTAAATGTTTAAAAGATCTTGATGAGTATTATTTTTCCTCCAAAAAGAGATGCATCAGGGAGAAAAAACCATCACACCAGAGTGGAATTAGCGCAATCAGGGTAGATATGGAATTAATATGTCTGATTAAGAGCCTGACTGAATTAGCATTTGGTCCAAAGGGGATTCTAGCTGCAGGGGAGGGATGCAATATGTTGTGGAAGCAATAAAGGCTGACAGATTGGTCTATGGAGTAACAAAGACAATGCAGAGCAGGGGAACATGCAACAAATTTGTTCTTTTGTTTTTGGTTTCCTTTAAGCCAACTTTTGGATCAAAGTTTGTTTTTTGTCATTTAATTGCAATACCTCAGCAAGACAAGCAAAACAGCCTAAGAGAGATTCTTTTTTCTTTTATAAAATTTACTGATCAATTTATTTGTACATCAGGTGTCATTAAAAAATTAATGTATTTTATTATTCCTTTCAAAAAGAGAAATTTCTCTCCAATAGATCCAATGAACAATAATACATGTAAAATGTGTGAAGAATGTGGCTAACAGCTAATAGAAACTATTTCACAGAATATGTTTATTTAACTTAGTTTTTTTATGGCCATGTGGGTCATGAGTTGTGGTTGGACCAAAATACAGACTCTACGTAGTTAGGAACATCAATCATATTGAACAATGTTCAATGACAAAAGTATGTACATATTTACACAACTCACAGGTAGTTCAGGGAGCCAGAGCTGAACAAGAACCATAAATCCAATGAAAAAACCAGCAGGTAACACAGAGAAGATACAGAGAATATACCAGTGTATAATAGGATGAACCAGCAATGAGTGTGGCCGGGAAAGTTAATTAAATGTTAGAACCAAAGACCTGGGCTGATGAACTAACAAGTTGCAGGTATGAGGGGAAAGAGCATAAAGCAGGCCAGAGGACAGAGAGAGAGAGAAAAATGGCAAAGGGGGTGAGGGAGAGTATAAAAGAGGCTAGGAAATTAATATAACAATAAAGAATAACTAGAACTAAGAGACATAATTAAACTAGGGAAATTAATTATAACTAGAGACAAGAAATAAGCATAACTAGAATCACCAGTCTTTTCATAAAACAGAAAAGACTGACGTAATTAAAGAAAGAGACAGAATAAACAAACCTCAAAAACAACCCAGGATATAATTTTGTTCCATAATTGAAATAAACGTAAAGCATAAAGTATTGTCACTTTGAGTAATCAAATAGCACAAGGGCAAAGTCAAATGACATATACTAACATTGTCTATTTTCTCTTACAGAAGGAAGTGACTAAGATCATTTTTGTAGCATATCTCTAATGAGTCAGTCTGACTAAATAATGGAAGGAGGAGGTGTGGGACAGTCAGATGTAGGCCTTTAGAGACAAGACGAGTTTTCCCTGCTAAACCATCTACATAGAATTTATAAAAATCCTGATCAGGGTAATACTGGGCAGATTCAGGAATCTCAGTACATGCGGGATGGAGAGCTGCTCAGGTGTTAAGCTCTCCAAATAGGAAGTGCCAAGCATAAAAAGCCACACCACTTGCTTGGTTCATATGCACTCAACTCGAACCTTAAACATGTGATTATACATCAGTCTTAAAAAGGTACAGAATCCAAGTCACTTGAGGTCCAGGCTAAAGATTCCACAGTCAGTAGTGATTTGGGAAACCATGTAATCTGCTGGTGTTGGTCCACCGTGGTTTATCCAGTCCAAGTTCAGCAGAGCCATTTTACCCACACATTTTCGAACACATTGTACTTTCTTCTGATGATGAGCTTTATGAAGATACTTATTTTATTCTCCAGCAGTACTTAGCACCTGCCCATACTCCCGAAAGTACCAATACCTGAGCATTTGCTTGATTGCCCAGCAAACTCACCAGACCTTAATCTCATAGAAAAGATATTAAGTATTGTCAAGGAGAAGGTGAGACAACAAACTCAATCAGCTGGCTATTTAAAAAAAAAATAAAGAGTGCTTGCTTAACACTTCTGCAGAGCCACAGGTTGATCCCCCCACATGCCATGTACAAAAAAACTTCAGATGTGGACAACAAAGTAAAGCAAAAGGAAGAAAAAATAAAGGTAATAGCATACTTCAACCCAGCATTTTGTGATTCTGGCAATAGTTAGTAGAACCTGTGCCACTGTTGATATGTAATGCACACTAAAATGGAAGGAAAGTGTTGTGTGCTATGTAAATCAGTGTTTGTGTAATTTCAATCATTTGCCACCCTGTTAATTAGCAGAAAAACAAAGACAGTAAATAGACACAATCTCTTAAAAACAACAAAAGCATTGGATGATGAAGGGAGAGGGCAAGGACAAAAATAAAAAGTATACAGCTGAGAGATGAAAACCTTGGAGTGGGAGAAAGTCGAATACAAATTAAGAAGAAAAGCCAAGGCGGCATAAAGAAACCTTTTGGCAAATGAGTGTGATATGCGAGCAAAGAAGGTGAAAGACAGAAAGGGAAGAGGAGAGAGCAGTGGAGGGAATTTTATATTGTCATTATTCATTTCATTTTCCTGGTGTGATGGACATTATGGTGAGTCACCAAGTGCGTCTTTTTTCAGAAACAGATGAGTGCAGTAGTTGAAGAGGCAAACTGACAAATTAGATTAATTTCTCCCTTCTGTTCTTTGTACTCATTTGGATTTTCCCCCAGAAATTAAACAGCAGGCGTCAAATGGTGCCCCATTTGGTATGAGAGCCAGCTTCTTGTTTGATTTCTATTAACCCTATGAGGCTGTGTTCTTAAGGTAAGTTATCTGATTTTGATTTTAGGCTTTTTCTCTAACATAGAACGTCCTCATTGTTTGCTGTTGCATAATTTTTCTAGCATCTATCTATTTATATATCTTCCTTTTACAATTTTCTGTATTAGCTTTAAAACATTCTGGGATATAAGAAATGCTACTGTTTTTTTTTTTCTCTCTTCCTTTTTCTGTTCTTAAAATGATTTTGTTTGAGATATTGTCCCAAATCAGTAAATTCACAGTGACAATTGCTCGATAAATTTTTTACTAATCTGAAAAAAATATTTTGTTAATTAGTTATTTCAACATTTTCATGAAACTTTTAAGGAGAACAATCTCTCAATGCATAATTGTAACCCCCAAATTAATAGTGATCACACAAATGTTGAGAGCATGTAAATATCTGATGAGCCCTATAAAGTTTCTTTTATTGGCGCCTACATTAATAACTTCTGTAATGAGGCTAGTTAAATATTTATATCAATGTAGAAACAAATATGATAGGGATAATAATAATAATAATAATAATAACAACAATAATAATAATAATAATAATAATAATAATAATAATAATAATAATAATAATAATAACATTTCTGACAAATGTATCTTATTAACTTGTTTGAACATTGTACCACCTCTGTATTTGGATAAATAAGCATACAACTCAAACTCTTATCTTTTATTTTACCACACAACACGTCTTTTTAAAAGCTATTTTAAAAAGGGCAGGCCCTACTTTTATAATCTTCATTAAAAGAGCAGAGCCAACATCATGATGCTCCCACACACCATGTCCAAAATGTTTTAAACAAAGTAGGCTGATAAAGTTTTAGGATATGGAATGACCGAGTCTCCTATTCTGTTCACAGATTGTGAACTTTGCTCCTGGCAAACAACCAATTTAAATAAGCTCTGCCAATTCTGATGAGAAACGTGATTAAGTGTCAAGTTAGAATGATATGAAAAACTTGTTTCAGCAACTTACAGGTTATTTACATAAATATCAGTATCACTAGCATCATAAAAATTTTAAGACTAGCTGAAAAATGGCAAGAATTCACATTTTGCCCTGTTGGATCCCAAGAAGGTTCTAAGTAGAGCTTCAACTTGCAAAAGAAGAAATTGGAGTGAGATTTTTTAAAAAAAGAAAATGTAACTGTATATTCTGTGATGGATTCTTTTGCTTGGAGAATTATGTTAATATACTTACTTACATACATAATTGATCCAGGATGCATTTTGTTTCTGCCAAAAATGGCAGGGGGAAAACAATTGTTTAATAATCTTCTGTGCAGAGTGATATGTGCATTCTGGTACTAATCAGATTTGCTAACATTCAACATAGTTATGATAAAAAATAGAAGTACTGAGAAGTGTTGCTATAAAAGTCACTGCTTAACAGAAGACATTTATTGATCTACAAAGAGTGTAATACACAAAAGGCTACTGCCACAGAACGTGGTTGTTTAGAGAGTGTGGCGTCCATGCATATTCATAGAAAGTTGAGCGTATGGGAAAACTGTGGATAGAAAATGTCCACCAGCTACAGTCATAGCCATACCATTGAAGGGATTGTCAAGCACACTTCATTCAAGAATTTGGGCAAAGCTTTACAAGGAGTGAACTGAGGGTCACTGAAAGTCACTATCCACATATGAATCCTATACATGTTGCATTCCTTATTTCAAGCAACTTCTGAATCAGAGACTGGACGATTGCTTAGTGGTCCAAAGTCCTCATTTCAGATAAAAATAAAGTTTGCATTTCATTTTGAATGTTTGTGTAATTATCTCTTTGTGTAATCACTCTGTGTAATGAATGTAGTTTCTCTTAGCTAAAATGAGTGACAAACATAGTTAACAATTTCAAGGTATTCACATTTCATGTCTAGTATAAGTAACTCTGGTTACTGTAAGTCATTTGCACTGCACCATATCCATTGCCTCTTCAACGCCTCCTTCATTTTAGGTAATTTAGAGTGCCTGTAAAGAGCCCCTTCCTAGATCCATTCTGGCAAACTCCAGCAAATACCTCTCCATAAAAGATGACTCATTTCCAGCTCCTAGAATCACCTTCTGAGTATCGTCTCCCACTTCCCATGAGATGAACACAACTCCTACGTTTTACAAAACAGAAATGAGCCTTGAACAAGGGGTTGCTTGAGATTCACCTCTATCACTGGTGTGCATGTGCATTTAGAAGAATTTTTCTAATCTAGAATAATATGCAAACTGTTCTTGAGGGCTATTTCATGATCTTGCCAAGTAGTAGAATGCCCTTAAACCAGGGGTCGGCAACCCAAAATGTTGAAAGAGACATTTTGGACCAAAAAAAACAAATCTGTCTGGAGCCGCAAAAAATTAAATGCCTTATATAAGGCTTATAATAGAGGCAAAACAGGCTTTAAGTGTTTACTTTAGCCTATTAGCAAAATGACTAAGTGTACACATAATTAGCATTCATAATTAAATGTTTATTTTCTCTGCAGTGCGTCCTGGACGGAATGACGCACCACGTGACTCTGTTGTACAAAGGTGCTTTAAGTTTACCTTCCGTTACAATATTATGTTTCGTTGTATTGATAAAATTAAAGAAATACAATAAAGAAATAAGATTTTTGATGTCATTTTTATTATGAAGATCAACAGGGAAAGGGTCATTTTTTTCCTTTTGGAACTCGGAAAATCTGCTCCCAAATGCAGTTTGCATAACGACGATCGCTCTTTGTAAATAACCACGTAAAGTGTGTGATCAAACATACAACAAAACGGAACGTGCATAACGTGCCGCTTATCTGGGCAACAAACGGAGTGCAATAAAACGCAGCCTGCAGGTATAATATAAAGCAGTAGCCTTTTTAAAAGGTAAAGTATAAAATTAAATCAATACAGTTTAAGTTTGATTTCTGTGCAAACGCCAAGCAAGATCCTCTTCTCTTTTGACAAGCAACCATCCTGAACTGAGCAACAAAACACAATAATATCGCTAAGTGTCATTATAAATATATACTGACAAAAATCACTAATCACTTTACAAAAACAACCACTTTGTTACTAAATATATGTGTCTATGGCATGATTGTGTTCTTATGTGTTTAATGTGACGTCTGTTTACGGACATCACTGAACAGCTTCTCAACATCGAGCTTAAGATGTAACTTTAATCTTGATGCAGCAGCTGATGTAGCGCCTCCCTGGAAATGTCTTTCCACATTACCGTATTTTTCAGACTATAAACCATTACTTTTCCCCACGCTTTGAACCATGCGGCTTATAGCCCGGTGCGGCTTTTATATGTACGTTTCCAGTTTTTTCCAAAACATTTGTAGGTACAGCTTATGTTAAGGTGCGCTCTATAGTCCGAAAAGTACGATACTCTTTTTGTTATTTGACAACTTCTCGCTACAGAGCAAACATTCAGGTAGTCCTTCCGCATTGGCAATGAATGCAAATGATTCGGTCCATGAATTGTAGAATCTCTCCTCGACAATTTTTCTCTTTTGCTATCCAGGCCCCACCACACACCCGTCAGGTTGTTTACAACAGCCACCTGCCTCGCGCCCCACCCAGATGAAAGAAACGTCACAGGCTATGACGCAAATCTTCGTTGACAGAAATGTTGAAATTTAATATTTATTCTACACATTTTTATAGCATTAGAAAACGTTAAGAATGATTGTGTCATGTTTGTCCTCCTACAGAAACCATATTTAAACAAAAAATATATTTTCCACCCCCATCTTTTTCCATTTTCCAACATTTTTGAAAAAGCTCCAGAGAGCCACTAGGGTAACGCTAAAGAGCCGCAGCCGGCTCCAGAGCCTTGGGTTGCCGACCCTTGCCCTAAACTGACAACACAAAATATTTCTAACAGGTTGTTTCAAATGAACTTTAAGAAAATATTTGCAGCTCTCTTTTTAATGGTTTCTAAGTTACACTATTTATTTTTTGTACAATACTTTCTGATTTGTAATTACCTTATTTTTTACCAGTAGATGGAGAGTTTATGTGTGAAGTTGTGGAAAGTAACTATATGTTATGTAAGTAATGTAATTAAAGAAACGTTTCACCTCAGTTCATGTTTATCACAAAATATTAGATGTATTACATTTTGATTTGCAGAGGAATAATTTTTTATCTACCTTTCTGAAAATTCACAGGTACATATTTTACTGTTACATGGAAAATTATGCACAATACTTTTATAGGGCTATGGCCACAGACTATTTTGCGTTTTGGGTTCACAGCTATTTCTTAAGCGGATTTACATTGTGAGGACAGCACTAAGCACAGGGTTGATTACAGGTATTAGAAGTTGAAGTTGATAACAGACTTAAGGAAGGGAATGCTGACATGATATCAGCAGGGGGATGAAACACGAAGACCATATTATAGTGTTTAATATCTGTGCGCTAAATAGAGTCAGTCGGAGATAGGATGGAAGAGGAGGAGAGAAAGTAGAGTATGTGTAAATCTGTGTCTTCCCTGAGCCAAGCAGTGGTACTTTTGTTATGGTTCACAATGTTTTTGACTTTATTTCTTCTGCAAAGCTTATGTACATCAAATAGCAGAAAATACTGGTCATGACGAATTGTCTAAGTGGCTCTGTCTTGAAAAAGCAATCAGTCTTTTAGTGCTTTCCAGAACAATCTTTCACCAGACTTGAGTTTCACTGTCTCACCCCAAGCTACAATACTCTGCCAGTGTTGTTTGCACAAGGAGAAAATGCTCCATCAGAGTAGAGATAAGACGCATTGTACTGTGTGCCTTGATACTGGCTGTTATCACAGGAGAAGGACTCAGGCTTCACAGGTAGAGTAATGGGTCCAGTACCATAGTGTGCGGGTTATCATGAAGAGGAATCAGCTAAATGAGGAAGGACAAAGACCATTGAAAGAACAGTAAATGTTTAGCAAATGCAGATGCATAACTTTTAAGGTATAATGCAGGTCAGAACATGCTTTGTAATAGGAAGCCTTTCTAACTTAGATGAATTATGAAAAGGCTACTGTGGTTTTTCCCAAAATTATAACACCACTCGGCCATAATATACAGCTAGCTTTGATTCAGTGAAAGGACGGTGACAATGTAGTACTGTCACCCACCTGTAAGTCTTTTGCAGTGTTTATAGATTCATGGGGACAGTTCAAAATGTGGATGAAGTCTTGTATAGTCACAGAGGTATGGTTTGTTAAATTCAAATACTATTGATTATCAGTAACAATAAACTAACTAATCATACATATATTTGTTTTTGCTTAGCCATAGAGGACAATCTGTTGGAAATGAAATATATATTAACATAAAATTAGATTGCAGGCATAAATTAACTCAGCTATGTATTTCCTGCCTAAACTTATATAAGACAGAGTGAAAGAGTAAAAATGACATATCTGAAAGAAACATCCAGGGACAGTTAAGTAAAAGAACAAGAAAAACATATTGTCAACAGGTTTTAGTCATGCTAACAATACCAACATTTCTTCTAAGTACATTAGTTCTAAGTACAAATGTTTTTCATTTGAAGGTTTTTTCAGAGTTTTGCAGCTCAGCCTAGTTTCGACAAACAACATGGACCTATTGTGTTCCCCTACATTTGCATGTTATTGTCTAACAAAAGTCTAACTGGAAGAGTAGAGATTAAGGGTTATGAATACCTAGGCCTGCTAAGAAATTGTTCTTTCTTGCAAGAAAAGGAGGGCGTGTGAAGATGTTATTTATCTTTCATTCAGAGTTGGAAATTCAAGAGCAGTAGGATAAGCCTCAGAGGAATAACTGACTAGAGTTGTTACCTCCTGGGGCAACAGTCACTCTCTTCTCCTTCTTTCTCCCACTACTGCTCAATTTCCATCTCCCACCTTTCTGATCTTCACAAGAGAACTGCCACTGTCTCTCTGAGAGAAGGAGACATAAAGCTGGAGCAGTTCGTTCTCAATACCAGTTTTGCCTTCCTCAAAGTCAAACTCTATTCATTGCACACCTCTGTGGTTTAATAGTTATGGTTAGCTTCGTTCAGCTTTCAATACATAGGGCAAACTGAGTTGATAGGTACTTCTGGTTCCTCCTGGGATTGCTTGTTTCTACATGGGAAGAAGCTTTTTTTTATCCCAGTCTTCCTCATTAACAGCATTCCCATTACACCCTAGAGTCATTAAAAAAGTAACTTTTTCTCCCTTGTCCCTCTAGTGTTTTCCTTTTATCATTCTGCTCCATTCGAATGAACTGAAGGCGTGAATGTCTAGCATGACACTTATTTTCCATCTGGACCAGAGTGAATTATTGGATGCCAGAGAAGTGGGGCTGAGTTGGCTTCATAAAGCTGTGTCTCCATGCTCTGTTCTAGGCATTAAGCTGTTATCATGGGAGCCAACAAAAGACTTCCTTACTGTTCCTTGTTCCTCCTAATGAACTAAGGTGTCATATGCATTCTTATATTAGGGTCATTTGGGAGGTCTCCCATAGCTATAAAAAGTCAAAATGAGAGTTGTAAGACATATGCAGAGGCTCTCATGCCTTCAAACCTGTCTAAGTGAACTTCTTTCATGTTTCATTATCAAGGGGTAGATCTAGATCTTCTCTCGATGCTGGTTTTGAGCAATCACATAATTAAGATGACTTTGTTCCAAAACTAAAGTCTTCCTTAGCAGCTTAATTTGTATGTAAGAAATCTCACACCACAACAGTGTCAGACCCCAGGAGTTAGCCATTTTACTACAGTGTTTTTAACACCACCAGATGAAAAGAAGGTGAAGAATTAAAGCAATGCATGTTTTCCTATTTCTTTTGAGGGACAACTGTGATATTTGATATCTTCTGTTTATGACACCTATTTATTATACCTCAAATAGAAACAAGCCAAGGCCTAGTCGCCCTCACAACAGCAACGGAAAAAAAACAAAAAAACAACTTTACCTTTAAAGCTATAAGCCAACAACAGATTATGAAGAAATAAAATCATCATCCCCTGTTCAATATCGTAGCTTCCTTCCTCTATCCTTGTTCATCCCTCTCTTTGCCTTTCCCCTTAACTTTTATATTACTCTGAGCTCCATCCCCCACCTAGTTAAGTTCATTGGCTGAAGAGGAAGAATGCTGAGGATGCAGGATGGGGGGGAATCCAGCATCAATTAGATTCTAAAGTGCTCTTTATTTATTTATTTTTGTGCCCCATGCCAAATTAAATTAAGCAATAAAAGATGTGAAATGGAAAAGCAGTAAACTTTAATTATTGAGGCAGAACCTCTACATGGGTCATCACTCAGTAGGATTCTGTAGATCACTGTGCTCTCATAATGCACATGTGTTAGGAGCATGATTTTGATCTTTGGGTACAATCAAAGACCTCTAAAAATCTCTTTGAAATGGTTGAACTCTTTTGCTCTATCTCTGCTGATTTTTTTTTTCAAAATAAGATGGAAGGCTTCCTATCATCTGTTGTGTGCTATTCTATAAGTGCTCAGATTGGAAAATTTAAGAAATGGGAGTGTGGTGTTGTTTGACACAATACAAATGCTGTGAACAGAATGAGGAGAGGAAGAGAGGATAGTCATGAGAACGGATAACTCACAGTTTTAATGAATGGTCAGAAATAAATCCGATGTTCCCGTTCTCAGTTCTGTTAATGATCAGAGTTTTTTGTTTAATCACTGTATTGATGCCTATCAATACAGTGATTAAACTGTATCAATATAAAACACATATATGTAAAACACATGTTGTTTTACTTGCATTCCTTGAATAAGCATTGGGTGATGTTAATCAACACTTATTTTATTCTTACTTGTTTTACTTGTATTGTTCAAAAGGTCATTGCTAATGAAGTTGGTTGTTCACAGAGTTCTGTATCCAAACATATGCATTGGCAGAACATTGAGAGGAAGGAAGAAGTGTGATAGGAAAAGGTGTTCCAGCAGCATGGAGAACTGCAGCCTTGAGAGAATAGTCAAACAAAAATCCTTTCCAGAGGAGACACCACAAATTAATACTAGACTTAGGGTAATGTTGCATTCCCTGTGTCAAGCCACTCCTGAACCAGAGACAATGTCAGATCTTATTTGGGCTAAGGAGAACAGGAACTGGACTGTTGTTTAATGGTTGTGTTTTCAGATTAAAGTAAATTCTGTATTTGAATTGGAAATCAAGGTCCCAGAGCCTGGAGGAAGAGTGGAGCGGCACAGACTCCACATTGGTTGAAGTCCAGTGACAAGTTTCCACAGTCAGTGATGGTTTGTAGTGTCGTGTCATGTTGATCCACTCTGTTTTCTGAAGTCCACAGGCAATGCAGTCATCTACCAGGACATTCTAGAGCACTTCATGCTCCCCTATGCTGACAAGCTTTATGAAGATGTTGATTTTATTTTCCAGCAGGACTTGGCACTTGCACACATTGCCAAAGGTAATAAAAGCTGATTCAGTGATCATGGTGTTCCTGTTCTTGATTGGCCAGCAAACTGCCCTGACCTGAACCTTACAGAAAATATGTGGGCTGCAAGAGGAAGATTCAAATTTTTTGATGTACTACTACCCAGGAAGTGCTCTTTCCCTACTGCTGTTCTGCATAGGTCTGAACTCCCTGAGCCAAACACATTAATCAACAACACAGGCTATGGATACTGATTCAGAAATAGGGCCAATATCAGTCACCTCATCTACATGAATGATATCAAGCTCTGTGGTAAGAGTAAGTGAAACACTGACTCACTGATCCACACTGCCAGGATCCACAGCACAGCCATCAGAATGTCATTCAGCTTGGAGAAATGTGGCTGAATTGAGACAAAGAGAGGTAAGATAATCCTTACAGAGGGGATTGCACTCCCAGAAGGGAGAATAGCAGATGCTGAGGAGAAGTACGTAGATATACCACAGGCAAATTGGCAACCACAAAGCGGTCAGAGGGTCTTCCTTATTTGACATGAGGTTAACAAGAGCCCTCGGCTTAAGACAGTAGACCTCTTCCACACCCATAGAAAGACAAGCTCAATAAATTGTTTCTGTTAAGAAACTCTTATATGTTGGAGAGAAGTTGTTTGTGTTTATCCAGAACATGCGACTGCTTGATATTTGAGAAACATAATTGTTGGACTTCTCCCTTAAGCTGTGGTTATTTTGAACCTCCCGCAGTCCTAAGAGAATGGTTCCATTGGAACGAGTTATGAGGCTTTTTTGTGGTTTCAGGAACTGACAGGTGGACTGGACACCCCCACCACTTTCTATTGCCCGACCGTAACATCTGCCACGCTCTTCCTGAGCATTGTGTGTTAAGATTGTGGGAGTATATGAATCTTAGCAGGCAGATATACATGAACAAAAACTGAGACAGAATTATTTTTCTATAATTTTTTGATAATCAGGTGGTGCCCTGGGTTGGTACTTTTGATCTAATTTACTACTTTTATTAATATTTGTCCTAAGCAATTACTTATAGTCAAACTTGACTCTATTGGTTGTGCAACACCTCTTTGCGGAATACAATCTGGAGACCACTATAGGTCAAAGTGGGAATTACCTGCCAAGATGGTGCAAGTAATAGACCTAACATCCTATGGGACTTTGTTGCAAACGACCCAAATAAGTTATGTAAATTAGTCACATATGCATAATTCTCTAATCTCAGAAGGAAATCTATCAAAACAAAAAAAATGTATAAGGAAGTAAAAATATATATATATGCATGACGAAGCTTAAACCTAATATGTGGTATGTGGTTGTAATCAGGTCACAAGGGTAAGTTCTCCCCTTTTTTAAACTTCCTGACTTGGTGAACAAAAAACATTGTATGCAGGAAAACTGGTAAATAATAGCTAGTCAAAAGACCTTCAAATGATTGCCCAGAGGCCTGTAATGACATGTGATTCTTGATTATTTTTCTAGATATTCTGTAATGAAAGTCATTTGGTATCTGAAGGATATCAAGGACATAGAGCAAAATGAGAAAATGGAAAATAAAAAAGACTAAGATCACAAGATTAAACAGGTCATCAGTATTGGACGTCAGCAGATAAGCTAGTAGGGAAATCTTTGTTTGAACTCTGTGACTAAATGAAATGAGGGTCTAAACCTTGCTGATAAATCTTTGCTGAGAGAAAAATGTCTTGACTATTGAGTAACTCTACTTCTGGAATGTAAAGTCAAATCATAGCAACGTGTTTCTATTGAAAAAATGTGATTTTCTATTCTCATTTAACGGTCACTGAAATATGTTTGCATGTAAACATATTTACAAAGTCCATCCATCCATCCATCCATCCATTTTCTTTACACCCTTGTTCCTAGTGGGGTCGGAAGGTGCTGGTGCCCATCTCCAGCAATGTTCCGGGTCAGAGGCGAGGTATAGCCTGGACAGATCACTAGTCTGTCGCAGGGCAACACAGAGACAGACAGGACAAACAACCATGCACACACACACACACACACACACACACACACACACACACACACACACACACACACACACACACACACACACACACCCACACCCACACACACACTCACACCTAGGGGAAATTTGGAGAGACCAATTAACCTAACAGTCATGTTTTTGGACTGTGGGAGGAAGCCGGAGTAGAAAGTACTTTTATTTATTTAAGAAAACTACAATTTGAGGTAATATAAACATTCACTTTTTCCCAAACAAATGCTATTTTACATTACACATTTTTATCATGGCAACAAAAACTTATATAGCAGTCACCCTGTGGTTGGTTGATAAATTGTCAAATACAGACCATACTCATTTGGCACACAAATGTTATTGAAAACATACACACAAAGAAAGATGTTCTCAGCTGTTTTACAACTTGCACATATTTCTGTTCCCTGCTGACACTAAGACAACGTGACGTCAAACACGTCATCTACAGTAATCTAATTACTGTAGATTTGTCTTAACGTCATACATACTTGACTGATTAGTCGAGAGTGATTAGTCAAGTGTGTGTGTGTGTTACAATTTGTTGATATGCAAAAAAATCCTGCTGTAAGCTGTTGTAGTTTCACTCACAATCGAAATACCAAACAAAAGAATTAGAGCCATATATGTTTGTTTTTTTTTGTTTTTTTTACCTTTTCAGGTGCCTTGAATGTTAACCTCGTGAATACTAAATGTGTTAACGGAAAAAGTGGAGACAATTTTATCTGGAGTTGCTTTTAAAACACAAATACACACAAACTTCACAGTGGGATATTTTCTACTGGAGTTGTGCTCTCGCAGCTAGAATCTCAAGGGAGAAGGCGTGGTGGAGTGTCTGTCTGGAGCACACAGGAGGCAGGGCACAATGCACAAAGCAAATCACTTTGTTTTGCTTGCACCATGTCAGACGTAGTAGAAGAGCTGTGTTGATGTGTTTATACCAAATATACAGAAATGTTGCCACTATAGCAAAAACCAAATGGAAACCAACACGTATGTCAAAGTGGTATACTTTTGTTGACGTACTCAGCAAGGTTTAGACCCTCATTTCAGTTAGTCACTTTAGTCAGTGAGGCACTAATTCATGCCTTTATTTTGTCCTAATTGAAGGTCCCTACAAGTTCTTCCCTGCCCCTTGGTAGAAATGGCTGTTTGGCCTTTTTACAATGGGTAACTTGGAACTTTCACCCCAAGTTGGATAGTCAATTATTAAGCATGGTGAAAATAGTCTCCTTTAAAGTGCCAGAAGACCAATAATTTTCTTTTTAACAGAGCATATCATCTTTCACAGCTTCATTTTTAATTGCTGTGCTCAATCCACTTAGGACTGCAGTCATTCTGGAACAGAGTTGTTGGAGCATGTGAATTGAAACTACTGTTAAAAACTGATTGATAAAAAAAAAAAAAAAAACATACAAACTATGGTAAATGACAGCGGACCATTTTACTTCAAAAAAAATATATAATATAGATAGAAAAAGCATATTCGTCCAGTGGATAGCTCTGGGATTGGCAGAGCACCAGTAATTGGTTTAAATTTGTAGGATTATGTTGTGGGCCTGTTGAAGAACTTGACTGACCTGTGCAAAGTTCTGAGCTTAACCTGATAGAACATCTTCAGAATAAATTAGACCAGCAGTCAGCTAGGTCTAGTGCTGCACAAATATATGATTATCACAATGTTAGTGTAAACAATATTCATATCATAAAGGGCTGTACTCCAGTGCAATAATTGTTAGCTAGTATATTCCAAGTGTTCTGAACTTGCATTTTATATGCTAATGTAAACTTTACCCTTTTGGACAAAGCCTCATGACAGCATATGCTCACACCAGACACTAATGACATTGGCCAAAGTGCTAAGGTCTCAGAGGGATGAAATCACAGATGAGAAAGAGAGGAAAGAAGAAAGCATGCATATATTGCAGTTGATATTTTAATCATATTTGTTAATATCATCAGAAGCATTTTTAATACCTTGCAGTCCTAGTTAATTTTTTTCTTTAAACATTAGTGTCTGACCTTACAAATGTGGAACTAGAAGAATGGCCGAAAATCAACGTAGACCCTCCTATAAATCTTGTGGGGGGGCCATCTAAGAAGATCCAAATCTGTCATAAATGCAAAGTGTGGGTGGGCAGAATAACAAACACAATGTCAATCAAATTTATATACGTGTAAAGGCAGAAGTGAATACTTTTGGCCATACTACCCAAACAGTTAGCCAGACAGACAGAATACAGTCCTGTTGTTATTTAGTTGGAGACATTAGTTTAGACCAGTGTTGTCCAAACCGGTGGGAACAAAACGGTGATGTTTAAAAATTTCAGTAATAAAAAAAAACAAACACGCAATAGAAAAAATAATAGTGAATTCTCTTAACTCTGTAGTGACAACTTAAAAATGCAACATTTGAATGACAAAAGTAGAAAAGAACAAATTACTGTAGATTTGAAAAAGGTCTCAGATGCCTTAATCAAAGAAATATGAATAATTTCTTAACCTTGTGGATCAAACATTTTCTTCTTTGTTGATCTGGAAAATGTTTCTAGTCTAGTGAACTTTTAAAAACTTACTTAAAAAAATATATGAAATGAACAAAGCAATGCTGCAATACCTTTTAAGCACTCAGACTTCACATACTCACAGAAGGTCAGTAAAAGTGTTATGTGGGTTTTCTGTTCTTTATTTCTGTTCCCCTAACAACAATTACAAAATCTGGCTTTGAAGTGATAATGAAAAATCATGTTTTGCAGCTTCAGACACATTTTGATTGGTTCCCGCACTGCTGGTAGAGATAGAAAAAGTGGAATATTTATGGGCCAACAAGTGAAATTAATTTTTGTCAAATGATGCCTAGATGATTCAATCTTGGACTAGTTCTGAACACTTAGATCACCTTAAAATTAATCAGTGCATGACGGAAATCCACAGAAACAATTTCGGTGAAGATTAAAACTGCTACAAATGATGTAGGTCTCCCAATAGACAGATAGCATGTTCAACATTTGTTGAATATCTAAAATCTATTGTTTAGGTATAGAAAATCATGCAGTAGTTGTGTTTCCAAGGTTTACACAACCTCAATTTTCTAATGAAACAAGTCTAGGGACTTTGGTTGTCTGTCCAAGAACATGTGAATGGGTAGATCTACATTAGAAAGAGTCAGTCAGACATATGGAAGTACAAAAACAAACTGAAAAATTAAATAGAAAAAGCAAATGAAATGAACCAAAAGACTATGGTGCCTCGTTCCTCCCATTTACCCTGCATATTTTGGGGCACTATGGTCTTTAATCTGCAGATGATCCTGATGGACTGTGCATTTAATTTGGCACCCAATAGCCCACAGATCAAAACAAGAAATTTCAAAGCTTTGCCTCAGCTTGCCCATGAGAGAAGATGCACTGGAACACATTCCAAAAACAGCTGATGCCACAACACTTACACTTCTACAAGCTGCACCCAGAAATGTGTTAAAAAAAAAAAAAAAAAAAAAAAAACACAGCCTAAAACATCAGGTGTTGGACAGTGCAGTAGAAGCAAGTGATAAATCTCTGCGTGTGTAAAGCGAATAAACTGACACAACCACAAGCACAATAACAGTGTCTCTATCTACACTAAATGACACTGAAAACATGAAGCAGAAGCTACAAGTGGTGCAATATAATAGCATTTGTTTCAGTGATTTTACATATTGTTTATGGTTGATATTAGTAATAAACATCACTGATACATTTGAAATATTTAGCTAAATTACTTAATGCTGCTGATAATGTATATGTAAACTCAGCATAAAGGCAGTGACAATTATCATTGCCTTCAATAATTATAGAAGTGTACGGATAATTGTGAAATCTGATGACAATTGTACAGCACAACCTGATTGTATTGAAATATATATTCTATATTACCACTATAGGAAATATTTTTGCATTACTGCAATGCATGTGATATTGTGCGATCTAAAACAAGAAAAAAAGAATAATTCTGTGCTGTAAATAAAATATGGTGTGAGCGTTCACTTTCACTCCTGTCTGGAAGAACCTAGCCACACACAATACATGAAGATTTAAAAAAAAAATACAAAAACAAATAAAATGTTTTTATTGTTACGCAATTTAATTTCATATGTTGTTATTTAATGAGACCACATTGAATAAATCTAATATACCTTTACTGATTTATATGTTCATTAGCATACTTTAATTTCAACAGTGTAGAAAAAGTGTCTATGAAGGTTTTTAATATCTAAGTGTTTTTTAACATCAGTAAAAATCAAACAATGTGTGGGACGGTCACTGTACAGACTTAACGTCTTCTGAGAAGCATTATTATGACCTCGCTGCATATCTCTATACTGCATTCTGCGTGGAAAAGCACGGTAGTGGCAGATTATCCATAAACTATGCATGTCTTAGCCATGGTAGAAGTTGCCGGAGTGGCCACAGCAGTTTCACTTCAAGGCTACAACCTAATCAAGTGCCTACTGCTTCATGGCATGAAGCAGTAGGCACTCCATGTACCCTAGCCACAAAAAAGAAATAAAGAAAATAAGGATTCATGCCATGCTCATGCTCCTTGTACACAGAGATTGGTATGCAGTGTGTTTCCATAGTTTTGGGTACCTATCCGGGGAGAATTGAGCATATAGGTTACCAGGAGATGGAGAGATGTTCAGTTTCTCAGCTGCAGTTAAAACTGAAAATATATTCCTCATACTATTAAAAAAAGAAATTGGGATACCAAGCAATGAAAAGGAAAGGAGAAGTGGAAAAGCATGAGCATCCTTCTCATAGTGTATGTAATTTCACAGTAATCACAGAAAAACTAATACAACTTCAGATTTTAGTGTCAGGATCCATGTTTTTCTGTGTGTTTATTTTCGAGTTTTCTGTGTCTTCTGTGCTCTCCGTGTTGTCCTGTCTCCCCTTGATTGTTCCCAGGTGTGTCTTGTTCCCTTGATTGCCTCCTTGTGCATTTAGTCCCTCCTGTGTCCTTTGTTCTTTGTCGGGTCCTTGTCTGATGTTTGCCAGTCTGTTGTTTTGGCCACTCATTTGCCATGCGCTACCTGTATTGAGCCTCTGTTTCGGCACAGCAGTGCTGCCATGGTTGTTGGACTGTCTTGGGAACCTTATTTATCATTAAATCATTTCTCATCTCACCAGGGTCTCCTGGCATCCTGCCTCACCACCTCACACACCGATTCATGACATTTAGAGTCTTAATGTTATAATTTCAACGTGATCATTGAAAAATAAATTTGGGATTCAACAAGATATACCTACAGAAAAAAATATCAGTTTGAAATTTCTGTGCATGATACACACTATAATAATAATAATAATAATAATAATAAAAACCTCACCTGCCTTCTTTCATTCTGTTAATGAGCAGAACATATTTATAATGTTTTTTTCCTCCACAGCAAAGTGCAGTAAAGGTGGAGATACAGGAAGCTCCCATATTAGTAGGTCATGTCTGTAGATTAGCAAGAGAAGATATACGATTTCCATGATGTTCATATTGTGACACGATGGGATACATATTAAGATGATTAACAATATAGACTTACGTAGTTAAGTCAGTAACAGTTACAATACTCTAAGTGAGATGGAAAGGTTCCTTTAAGACAGAAATCAAAGCTCTCTAAGAAGTTTTTTTTTTTACTTTTCAAAAGTGGCTTTTTGAAAATAACTGCAGTTTTGACCTTGGCAAATAACACAAAAAGGCTCCTATATCAATTTGAGCAATATGTAAATGGGAACAATGTTAGCTCTTATCCAACTTAATATTTGCTTTTCTCAAGACCCATTTAACAAGATTTTTTGTCAGCTTCGTGTACAACATGGACAAAATGATAATGTTATCAAGTAGATTTTTGAAAATGCCTATCCTCACACGCTGTACCAAATTTAACTACAACAAAACTAATGCATAGGTAAAGTTCTTAGTAAGTGATGCTTATCAATGTATTTTATACATTGAATTCAGTTTGTTGTTTTGATCTGTAAGTCACTAAATGACTGCAGTGTTTTATTAAAGACACTGGTGATCAGTCAGTATTTGTCTAAGAAAGAGCAATTACATAAATAAGCATCAGAAATATATCAACATGCTTTCCAAAATAAAACAGCTGAACTGAATTAAAAGGCAAGATACTATTCAAACAACTGGCTACCCAAATTTAGTTTTTGTTCCACTGGAATCATGTTTTCAATTTTAGGGAAAAGTGTGGTTAGGATTTTACAAATATATTTGGGTAACTACTCAAATAACAGCAAATCTTTCAGTCAAACCATTATTTTCAAACTTATGACCAAATTGACAGTTGTGGTTTAGCTACACATTACATTTGTTCAAAACCGGAGGTTCACTATAAGTTGGAATATTATGAAGGAAAATCAGAGGTTTCTCTCTAACTCCCATTGCAAAACCTAATTGCATAAAACACTTAGTGGGATGTGCAGTGAAAATTGTTTATTTGCACTTCTGACAATGTTTATCTCACTAAACAACAAACAGTACTACATCGTGTATGACATCTTGCTATAATGCTTGAAATGCACAACTCTATAGAAATACATTGTTATTTTAGATTGGTAAGAGTGGTCATGAGATTTTCAATTAGCAATTTTTGAGCTAGTACACTGTCAAATTCAGAAACAAATTAAACAAAGCAAATTTGTAATTAGTATTGTGTCATTCTTGACACCAGAGTTAATCTGTCTTTTGAACTCATTAACATTTCCGAGTACCGCTAACGGCAGCTCAAGAATCTGTACCACATTTTGAGAAACATGGATATAAACTGGCAAAACAGCCACTCTAGAATTTTACAAAATTGCTCTCATGCTTATATATATAGACACACAATAAAAGTGTTTTGTATTGGTCTTCTTGTAAAGTTCTGTAATTATTACATTTGAGTAGTAATTAGGAACATTTTATGGAGAAATTCTCTGTTGAGTTAGAAAAACTGATTCCCAGTTTCTTTAATATTTGTAATAGAAAAAGTTCAAAATACAGAGGTACATTAATGCAGCACACTCTAAGTAACATTGCATCACTACCTATATATTCTGATATGTTGCTAATTTTGCTTATCATCTCAAATGATCATGCATTAAACTTTCCAGAATACAACTGCAGATTACATGAAGACTATTTTGTATTTATGCTTTTTAGAAGGAACATTCAAGAAATCTGGCCTTCCTAAACCTTCAGTCCTGACAAATTGCTGGCGCACAAATTACAGGGCTTCAGCTGTAGGCGAACAAAAGCCCAACTGAGGGACATGCTCAGCTGGCAGACATTTAACTTTAGCGAGAGAATCTGCAAGCATGTGTGTGTAGTTGCGTGTGAGTGCGTGTGTGCGTGGTTGTGTGAGTGGAAAGAGGAAAGGGTGACACAGAAAGACTCCATGTTAGCAGTCACATCACATCACAGTTTGCAACCACATTGATTAAGAGAGTTACCATGCAGACTAATCTGGACATGGGGCAGATAAGATCATTACTGGCAACCGCTGATTTCATGTGAGTTTTATAAAAGGATTAGTTCAATGCTCTCAATGTGCCCCTTCCATTTCTCTTTCTGCTAAAGTTATTTCATTTATGTCTTGCATTTGTAGATACTGGTGAATAATGCATGCTTTATGTACATGATTGATTATTTTCACATAATCAATTACAAGGGTGTTTGACTCCACATTTCTAGTTGCATTAAGGGAGTAGCATATCAGTATATTGAATGTACTTAGTGCACAGTACATGTGTGTGTGTGTGTGTGTTTTATTTATTTATTTCTCTGTATTCAAAGATGTGTACCTGTGAGAGTTTCAAAAGCCGATTCTATTGTAAATCTTGAGGTACTGTGAGACTGCAAGAGCAGGAGTCATCCATCAGAGCTGGACACTTCTCCCATATGCAAACAGGCGAATTAAAATACTCGCCTCCCACTGGATCCATGAGCGAGAAAGAAGAGAGGTGAAGGAATTCCGTATAATAGGATCAAGATTAGAAAAGCCTCATGCGGTGCCAAAGTGAAAGGACAAGCAAATATAAGGATAAATGATGGAAAAGGTCAAGTGATTTGGTTCAGTGGGGTTGAAACAAAGCCCGGATATGGAATAAAACTCATCATCTGGACTAGGGTGCGTAGTCCTGTGACAGTACGATATGGATTTATACCTTAAGGATCTGTAATCATTGAAAGTGGTTGTACAAGAACCCTGCTCTGCACAGCTGTGTGGCACTTTCTTGCATCACTACATAGCTGTCGTCCTCTAGGAATGATTAACCTAGAAGAGCTTTATATAGAAAGGAAGGAAGGACTAGATGGAAGAGAAGGATGAGGAGGAAGGAAAGAGTGAGGGAAGAATCTGGGCATGGAGGACATTATTGAATTCCATGGAGGGTATACTCTTTACCTCTGCACATCAAACCATGTTCAACACCGTTTAGCAATCTGTCTGCTAATTAATCATGGACTATAATCAGATAGAGGCACTGTAAAATTATGTGTTTGTGTGTGTCTAGGGATGTGGGTACATTGTCTGTGGTTCAGAAATAGTTACACAGTGAAAATGAAAGGTGCAGACAACATGTAATTTGCAGCCAGAGTAGTCTTGCCAGCAACAGTTTTCATGCATCGCTTAAGCGGGTATATTGCTGCTTCTCGCCGCTGTGGAGAACACAGGGAGCATTTTAATTTGCTCTTTATTGTGTATTTGTCCTTTTCATAATGTATATGGAATTTTTATCAGTTTATGACACAGCTACAGATTGCTACATCTGCTATAAGCCTCTCACCTTCAGAAATTAATGAAACAAAAAACGTAAATTATCTGATGTTTATAAATGACTTTGTTCAACGATTGTAGGATGAATTTTACTGATACTGATCCAGTTTTGTAGATGGATTGACTATAGGGCTATGGGAAGTCTTGTTTGCAGCTATTCTGACTAATTTTGACACAGTGGCCATGGCAGCAGGGCTGGGCTTGGTTATTATCTGACACAGAACACCAGCCAAGCCTGCAAGCTCACTTACAGCCATCAGTGCTAATCTCCTGCTATGTGCTAACAATAGCACTGATGTTCTGGCTTTCTGGAGGAGCTTTGCTTGCCCTGAGCCTGCCTTGTTTGAGCAATGTCCCAGTGGCCAGCCACCTTTAGCTTTCTCATTATAGATGGAACAGTAGAACTGAAATCAGTAAGGGTATTGTTGCTTCCATGGGATTGCTGCTTGATTCAAGGCACATAAGTCACCGGCCAATTTAAAAAAGGAGCAGAAGATTCAGCACTTGGGGTCTAACAGAGCACTGAGATGATGCCGAGCTTGAAAGATTTGACTAGGGAAGGAATTCACTTCCCATGCATTAAAAAAATGAAAGCAAACGTTTGTAATGATGCAGATCAGAAAAAAAGTTCTCAGACAATAATTAAAGAGGATCAATAATCTTTACAGAAAAAAGTCAAACTTTAGTGTATCAGAAAATAAATAAGTTAATGATTTTATCTATTTCTGCAATTTCTTAACATGGTACAGAGTACACCCTAGACATGTTGAGAGTTTCATCAAAGATATAGAGACAAAAAAATATGCATACTCACACTCAAGCCTAAGGATAAATTAGAGTGACCAATTAACCAAACATGCATGTTTTTGGACTGCAAGAGAGAACTAGAGTAGCCATAGAAAACACATATAAACACAAGAAAAACATGCAAACATTCAAACCCAGTAATAATCTTACTGCAGGCCACCATTGCTAACTAAGCTAATGTGAAGCATGTTAATCTTTGCAATCAATACAAAAAATTATTAAATCAAAATTTTAATAACTATATTGTGATCTAACTTTATTTATTTGTTTTGCTTTACCTAAGACACATGGATTTCTTTAGTGCTTGTTAGTTCTTTCTCTCCCCACAGAAAAAAATAAATAAAAAATGTCTCAAGGACAACAAGAATAGCCACAACAAAGCAGTTTCACTGTAAACCATAAAGTCTGGTAGGAAAAAGCTGGTATTTATATTTGAAATTCTTTCTAAATGCTTTACACTTAACTGAGGGCTGTGCATATAAAATAATATCAGTATTTCAAAAACTCTAAAACATCTAAGTCAGTTCCAATATCAAAACCAAATCTCCCATAGCTCTTGTAAATTGTATTTTAAGTGGTTATACTGGAGGCTAATTGTTAGCATTTTTTTTGCATTTGTAAGTTCTAATAATTGTGACAATTGAAGTAAGAAACAGAAACTGTTACAACTCCACAGAAACATCCAGGATAAAGAGAAGCTTGCCATTTCGACTCTTTGCCATTTCATTATTTTATGGTCTACTTTCAAAAAACTTTCAGGTCCAAAAAGGAGTCATCAGCAAAGTGACCTTTTGTAGAGTACCTGCAATAATGTCGACACTATGTTGAACTTAAAAAATGCTTTGATATAACTTTAAAAATGATGGTGAACCTCCTCATTTTAACATATAGGACAATAAGGTACTTTTTGACATATTGCAGCTTAGCTCCATCAATTATTTTGAATTAGAGCCCATTTCATATTCTCTGTAATCACGATAATGTAAATCCTTTGATGCTGCAACAAATGAATACAGACATGGCAGAACAGAGAACTGCTTTTTATTTTCCCTTTTTTTTAACCAATGTGTGAATACACCACATCTCCCTTAAGTTGGCCAAGTTCTTTTTTTCACCAACAATGGTGAAATCTTCTATTGTCATGTTATATAAAAGCTAGGTGAATTCTTGCCTTTTTAGACTTAACAGAACCCTACATGCAGCCACTGTCTGCATTCTATCTACTGAAGGCAATTTGCATTTTTGACATTTATGGGTGTGCTTCCAAGGCTCGCAGTGTAATTTATGTGACATATACTACTCATTTACAGATTGATAGCTGCCATTCTTAACTGCATATAATGAATGCCTTATCACTGCACAAAAGTTTCTGTGCTGGATCTTTTGTCAGAGACTGTTAAAGCTCCTATGCTATTCATTAAAATCCCATTTGTCTTTGGAAGACAGAAGACAACCTCCTCTCACACTACCCCTGTTTTTAGGGATCATTTCAGTCTGGACAAGTAAATACAGCTCTGCTATTTGAGTTTATTATTTAAAAGTGAACACATGCACAGTTAAAACCACAACAATTCAAATTCAGAGAAGAGTAGTCTTTTATATACTCTATGGCTTATTCTCTTTGGATTGTAAAGCTCCCTCCTCATAATAGGGATATGACACTTATTTTTTTCTCAAAATAACTTGTCCTGTCAAATAGGGGTGTCCTAAAAAAAATCAATTCACATAAGATTTGAGATTCTCATTTACTACAATTTAGAATCAAAATAAAATCCCCAAAGTTGTTTTGAAAACTATAAAAAGTAAAGCAAATTAACGGTCTGTCACCTTCCAATTTGTAGCCACATGGGGCATCCTGATGCCACCATGCAGCTGCTACTGGAACCTATGAATGAGCAGAAAGAACCAAAACAAAGAGGAAACTAAAAATGAAGAAGAGAGAGATTCGAACCACTCAGGATTCCTTGAGGGCAAACATTTGGACTCATTTATTTTTTTTCCCAAATTTGCAGGAAGACCAAGCTTGGCATGAGTGTCACCGCTTGAACAGATCAATGATCCTTTGAACCTCCAGGATCATCATATGGGGTGCATTTCTCTTAATGTTTGTTACACAAGATTTACAAAATGAAGATTGAGAACTTCGGAAATACCAGCTACAGTGGAGCAAATGTAAATCAGAGCCTCCCATATAGAGACTAGTTTTGTGTGATTTGATAGAAGTTTGTGGCCGTGTTTTTTGCAGAAATGTGCTGTAGTGAAATGTTGCTGTTCAACTGGTCCATCTGTTTATCGTATCCACAGGCAACATGAATTATTCCAAGGAGCAATTCTCTGATAAGATGAAGAATTTTATTTATTTGTACCATTCATAAGTGAATAACTACTAAGACTTTTAAATTGCTACAAACTTCTGGAAAGTAAATTGACACGGCTTTCTCCTGATGAAGTATGGGAGAGCATTAAGTTTTTTACTGACAGCTGTTCCACAGCTTCACTAAAAGAGTAAAACAAAACCTTGCAAAAACTAAAGCAAAAACATGCAACAAACTTTGATTGATACATTAGTGTAAGTCAAAGTTGACACTAATGTGTGAAGGAAATTGCAACAATTCCATCTAAGCATGTGTTAATATTTAATGCTTAACAAATGTCAAAAAGACACTTAAGAGCAATGATGGAGTAGACCATGAGGATCCTTTGAACACCTACAGACTGAAGCAGAAGTCACTATGGATGATTGTTTTGAATCAAAAATACATTTTCAATCAAAGTTGGAAATTGAATCCACTAATGAGATAGCAAAAGATTCCCATCCCTACTTTCTATTCGGTCAGCTCCAGTTGTTGTCTTGTCCAGACCAACACAGGAACAGATTGTTTCCTTTCTGTTCCCATAGCGAAGTAGTTTCCACATTATAGTAGCAAGTCAAACCTCAACGTCTTATGACCTAATTCAGGTTCAAAAGTGACATAAAGGAAAAATCACCATCATAAAAATAAATACTGTCATATAATGTTTGACTTTTAATTTCTTGTATTAAAATAATACAAGAAATTGTATAAATAAATAAACCCTGATTTGAAGCTAATGAAAACAGAATAAACCATCTCTTTTGTGTTCGGATGAGTGCTATGCAAATACAGGCAGTTCTTGTGAGAGGGGCAGGTGAAGGACTCCTTCCCAGTGACTGCAGTCCCACCTGTTTAATCAAAGCGCAAAGGAACCTTTTAACCTGCCTGTAGTGCCCTATAAAAAGCTGCACATGTCCCTAAGGGTTTGTTATCCTCTGGAAAAAAGTCTGTTCATTCTGGATCTGCTTATAGAGCAGATGATTCACTATAGCCCACCTGGTTCCATGGCTTACATGTCACCTTGTTAGCATAATTCTTCACAAAGAGTGTGAATTAAGCTATTAAATGCAGATTTAAATCTACATTCACCTTTCCATTGCAATGGCAGTTAGAAAATGGAGAAATCCACACAGACAGTGGGCAGTGAAGGCTGCAAAGTCCTTTTTTAGTGACACAAAAGGATGAATAGATCAGGGGCTCTGCACTGGGATCAGTATTTGTTCCCAATGCCCACAAAAGCTAGCACATCAACGCTGTCATTTACACACAAACAGTTACACAATCATAAACCTCTATTCCATGCAGCCCCAGAGAGAAAAGGCAATCCACACACCCCATGAATATTACAATGAGCTGGATCTGGGTCATTAATATGACACAGTCGTTACTCTGGAGCCCAATTAGCAGTCAACACAGAGCCTGGAACGTTCCTGTTACTATACATAATCACTATATCACTGAGACAGAGTCTGGAGCAGGGAGGAATCAAACAGTCTCACAAAGGGAACATGAAGGACTCTTCACAGATACATGCTAGACAGGGAGGTTGCAACCAGTTAATGACGCTTAAAGATGGACATTTAGAAACATATATGGATTTAATATTGCTTAAATGTCTACTATTAATAAAGGTTGGATCAGTATTAGAGATTCAACTTCAAATGCAGCTTAGTAGCAAAAACCTACAAAAAAAGCAACTAATGTGTTTCTATATGTATTTAGGTTATGGGAATAACTTATTATCCCTTGTGCAGTCTTCCTAATCAAGGAGTCACTAAAGCAAGCAAACTCTCACCGACTTTTGGCTTGTAAACACTTGCAAACCCATTAACAATGAAGTAGGAGGAGGTAAACCATCATCTCCATTATTTGGAAGGGGTCAATGTGAGTTGACCCTGTTTAATTCCTGCACTCTTCATTTTCAGTCATAAATGCTAATGTGAGAATGTGACATATATCTAGAAATCTATTTCGAAATATTTTCTCAGGAAGAAAGTTACAATATTTCACTTCATTAAAAGAGTCTGGGGTTGCATGTTGCAGTTGTTACACCACTGCCTCTCAGCAAGAAAGTCCTGGACTTCCAACCTGTCCAAGCCATTCTGTTTTCATGCTTTGCATGTACATGAGTGGGTTATCTCTGAGTACTCTGTCTTCTTCCCACTGACTAGAACTGTAGCTAATGCATTTCAAGACAGCCTTCCTTTTGAACTGGACCAGCCTGGTGCCTGAGGTACCATTACAAGACTAGCATGATGGAAGTGAAGTCAGAGCAGGAAGATGTAAGAAACAATTATATGAGGCACACACTATTATATTGTGGTGAGTTATTAGTAGTAGTTTAGCCATTTTCTTTCTCCCTAAGTGTAAATATTTCACAATTTCATGTTAGGCTATTTGGCCTCTCTAAATTACAGCCCTGCATGGTTGTTTATTCCATCTCTTTATTGCCCTGTGAGGAACTGGCAACCCAACCTGTCCCATATTGACCACTGGAAAATGCCACTAGCATTCTTGCGACTGCAAAGATTAAGTAAGTATATATAAAAATGGGTGGATCAAAGATTCTTTGAAAATATGAGGATTTAATGACTCTCAAAGTCACAAATTCAGAAAGATCAATAAACATACATTAAAGAACATATTTCCCAACATACTCCTCAGCTGTTTTCAAGGCAAGAAATGTGTATTCATAGATATTTAGTCAGATATTCATTTATAGGGTTTATAAAATAATCTCCTTAATTCAAGAGAAGTAGGGATCGATTTTAATTTAATGATATTGAAAAAAAAAAAGGTTTTGCATACATCTGACATAATGGAGCCTTTCCAGTTTCCATTAGTACTTATATGCAAATATTTCAAATTTGATTAGTTCACTAACAAAAATTACATGTAATGTGATGAGGAAGAGAATGTGTGTTTTTTTTTTTTCTTCTTTCAGTGACAGACAGACTGGTGCTAAATGCTGAGAAGTCTGGCACTGGTTGCAGGAGGCTACTCATTTAGCTACGCTCAGGCGTGCACAGACACACACATACACACACTTCTTCAGGAATGATTAGCTACCTCTACAGCTTTTCCTCATGACTTAGATTCATCACCACAGTTTTCTGTTTTCATCAGTGAAAAATATTGCTGTGTGACAGAAAGATTAAAGTTCATCATTGATCAAAAACACTTTCAGGAATATATAAAGCTTAATTTGTACGTTAATTTTCATACGACCTGCTCTGTCCTTTCTGTTGCTTTGGTAAAGTTCCTTGAACTACACTGTTTGAGATTTGGTGGTGAACAGCTGCCAGTATAAAAATCTTTTTTCTCGCCCTCTATGCTGCATACAAACAAACTGCAGCTGGAATGGATTTTCCTTTGATGGGGTAGCCTCTGTTAAAACTTATTTTTTATGAGTCATCCTTATCAGGCATTTGTGCTCTGAATTTTTTATTATTTTTTCCAGTATTTTCTTTCTCTAACATGCAGTTCTGGGGGCAGTCTGACAGCTCCTGGCATAAGGTCCCGACCTGAGTCGGAAAACAGGGCTGTTCCTCAGCAGACTATGTCGGGACAACTTAGATTAAGCCAAGTGTAAAACAATCCTTGTGACATCAGAAACATAGTAGGGCACATTGCCTACATTCAGGTGCCCTGATGAGCAAAACTTTAAGGTCAGAGACAAACAAAGAGAGTTAGTGGAGAGATAAATACGAAACGTTGTAGAAATATAAAATTGAGACTATATTCTTGGATGAAAATGATAAAAAAAAGAAAGATACAAGGTATGACACAGGCTTTTTGAAGTTGCAAGAGAGTTGTAATGGACATAAAGCTTTTTGTCTTCAACTTTATCAAAGCTTTGTTCACACGGCCCAACACTATTGTAAGCATGCAACTGTTAGACACAGATTGAACGTGCTGTGTAGTATTGTGGGTCTTTGACTGATGACCAGACTCCTGCTGCGAAGCTGAGCTGCACAGCCATCTGATTGCCAGTGTAACTGCCCTGAGGAGTTAAAAAGCAGATCTGGGAGACAGACGGCAAAGATTGACCCACATGTCCAGATAGCAGACCGTCTTTCTGCATCCCTGGGTCTGCATTACGCTGCTGTGAAGGAGGACGCACATATGATCTCTCAAATGTAGACATGTACATTATTGTAGCACTATGATTAAAAAAATTCATTCTTTGGTTTATAATTAATTACAGTACATAGCATGTGTTGTTTTCAACAACACATGTTATGGTTGAAATCTCTTCTCTTTAAGAGTGCAATGGTAGAGTTCAAACCTGGCATTACATCCCTGTAATTACTGTGATGGTGTGAAAACTATTTATTTCCTCTAGTTTAGTAGAAAAACTATGTTAATACAAGTTTCTCTTTAGTAGCGAATGATCAGCCACTTTCAGTCACAGCATGACAAGACCTCATGTTATGATTACAACTCACTAAAGCCCCCCAAATAACATTTATGGGAGCTTTGGCAATAAGGAAAATGATATTTACAGTGCTGTGAAAACGCATTTGCACAGTACAGTACGTTTCAACTCAAAGGTAACTTGAGTAAAAACAAAATGTAGTTTCCAAGTATTTTTTTTTAATTTCATTAAAAAATAACTGCAGAGACTAAGACATTGTTTTTTTTTTTGTTTTTTTACCAATTTGGTTGCCAGAATTTTATTTGGAACTGTCAAAGAAAAATACATCAAATATGAATACTTTTCTGATCTTATTTAAAAATAAATAAATAAATCCTCTTTCAGAAAATACTCTTCCTTTGACTTCACAACCATGATTTTGTGTTGGCCTGTCATGTAAAATCTGAATAAAACGCTATTCAAATAGTCTTTGTAATAGGACGCCTTCCATACTTACGCCATGCATGACATGTTAAACAATACCTACCTGATGTAAATGTAAATGTAACTTTTTTAACTGACAAATGTTAAAGATTTCTGTCATTCAATTGAAAGTAAATTCCTTAAGCATTTTCACCAAAACAAAGGAAAACTAGCTAGTTTGTCCTAAGATTTATTGGATGTTTTTTAAAAAAACAAAACAAATCAAATCCAAATAAAAATAAAAAATCTAATAAAAAAAACACTTACCGGTAATTACTCTCACTTTCTCTATGAGAGACAAGCAACATCTTTTCAATAAACCTGGCAAATAATAACTGCAATTTGTTATAGACTAAAGTGCTGCTTTTCCTCAGGCAAAAACCTATCTGCCCTCACAGGCCAACTATCTCTTACCACAGTAAAGCAATTTTTTTCACTGTGGCAAAAATATACCATGACTACAGCTGAAATGCAATAACTGTTTTTGCATATACATAATTCCATCAATACCATGAGAAAGTCTAGAACTTTTCAAACTATTTTGTTTGCTTAGGCTGTAGAATAACCAATAATAGGTCAGTGGATGTGCGTATAATTTCAAAATGGCCTGCTGAAATAAGTTTTTTCATTGAAGGCTGGTGTCCATCATCAACTCTTATTTTAGCTAGCAGCTCATAAGATGCCTAGGGATGCACCAATCATAGCTCTGTTGCTATGCAACAGCTAGAAACCTGTTTGGAGGGTGTCTCTTCAGTTCAAATAGTTTTAACTTGGAGTGTTCATACTGCAGAACACAGAGCACTCATGGATTCCTAAAAAAATCCTCTGTCAACAGAATATGCTGGTAAAGGCTTCATAGGAAAGACCTTGTCCCCTACTTTCTTGTTCTAAGGTTCTTCATTATCTTCTACTTTCTTTACTCAGGAACAAGTATCTACAGATCAATGATGCACATCAAATAAAAACTAAACTGAGCCAGAGATAGTTCTGCCTTCCACCCTTTTCCACCTCATTTACCATTTAATTTAGCAGCATGAATTAACATGTTAGCCAAGGTCAGGATCATTTTAAAACGACACTGCCCATTTGCCTAAAAGGCAGGAAGACTGACTTATCCAAGCACACGAGCTATTGCTGATGTGTATGTGTGTATCCCAGAGAGAAAAGTGTAGAGAGAGATGTCGGGAGGTTGCATATTTGTTCTGCAGTTAAGCAAGCTGTTATCACTACCATTACATCAATCCCATCTCAGTTGCTGTCACTCTCTTTTTGATGACATGTGACATTTTAGTGAGGTAGAGAAAAAGAGATCTAGGTACAAATAACTAAGTTGATAAGACACCATTGCTGACGGAAGGTGGGTGATGTAAAGCAAGTGGTGAGTAATGATGCATCCTGAATTCAGGTCAGTGCTCTTAGCTGATTCTGACGAGGGAAGCAAGCAAACAGGGGGTAGTGATGGATTTGGAGGGATTCCTTTTAGGATCTGAGTCACAGAAAAATATTTTGGGCTGCAATATAAGAATAGAACGAATGTGAACGAATGCCTCACAATGTTGCCACACTAAACACTCATCCATATTTCATTTAATGCACTCCTGTTCCCCTAATAACAGGAGTTAAGTGACATTAGAAAATGATAAACGACATTAGAAAATGCTCCTTGGTCCTTTGAAAGATAGAATGGCACTTTTATGATGTCTTCCAGATTATTCCTTGAGATGGATGGACTGAGTTGGAACACCAATTGATTAACCCATTGACTGGTGGAATGTGCCGTGGCAGTTCCCCAGCTAAACTGTTCTTTCCCTGGACAAAACGTTTAGACGGACATGCTGGAGACAATGACTAATGATCAGATCTACTGAGGAATGCAATCCGTGTCTGGCTGTTTATTTGGATACCGTCTACATACGTACTCCTGTCTGGTTGGTGTGGCAAATTATGTTTTAGAAAGATCTAAAAGTCTCATGCTCAACTGACTGATCACAGTGGAAAATATATATATTTTTTTCTGAGTTACGATTTCATGAGGATGCAGTTGTTTACAACATCAGCAAAACAAAGACAAACTGTTAAATTTGATCACACTGTTCTATTCAGATAATCACCTCAAGTGATAGATGCTGTTTTTGTCACAAATCCAAAAAAGTTGACTGTCAGTAGCAAAGCTATCATATCATGTCAAGCAAAAGTATTTGTAGCCTTTGGACTGTTTCCTTTTGTCCCTGTCATATATTAATGGGAGTTTATAAGATGGATTAAGACATACTAGTGCAGAATCAAGTAGAAAAATGAAACTATTTTAAAAAAATTATTTGCAAATGAAATATTTGTGTCCGCCCCTTTTACAGTGATGTTCCATGGCACAATGTAACGAAACGTCTCACCTTTAATTGTCAATTCATTAGGCTTGAGCATATTTTTAATATAATTTAATCTCAGTATAAATAGTGTACTCTGTGAAGGCCTCTCAGCACCCCAGTAAACAAGAACTAACATGAAAACAAGAGAAAATACCAAACAGATAAGGGATAAGGTTGTGGAGAATTTTAGAGAACAATCCCTAAGATTTGACCATCCCACATCAACACATCAACAAACCACAGAGTGCTTTTCTATCCATCATTGAACAAATGTAGCACTGGTTTGATGAAACCAAAATTCAAATAGTGGAATGCATGCAAAATCATATATGTGAAAAAAAAAAAAAAAAAAGCGCATACAATACAAGCACAATCCTCGTGGTAAAACAAGGTGGTATATCATGCTCTGAGAATCCTTGTCTTCAGCAGGAACAGAAAAGATGAACAAAGTTGATGGAAGGAGCTAAATGCAACACAAATCTGTAAGAAAACATTTTACAGACAGTGAAATATTTTAAACTAAGGTGACAGATTACTTTTCCACAGAACAACCACAATCAAAGCGGTACAATGGAACAATGGCTTAGATCAAAGCATAGTCATGTGTTACAATCGCTCAGTCAAACTCCTGACCTAAATTCAATTGAGAATCTGTGGTATGATTTGCAAATTGCTGTTCATAGATGCTATCCATTTAATTAGACTAAGTTTGAGACACATATTTTCTTCTAGATGTGCAAAAATGGTAGAGACATTCTCTGAAAAGATTTCTGCAGTAATTTCAGAAAAAATAAAAATAAATTAAAAAGATGGTTCTACAAAGTACTGACCCACGGAAGCTGATTGCAAATGCATGCCACACAGTTTCAAAACTATTCATATTTTTTTCTGATGCTAAACATTTATGCAGCATTTTATGTTAATCAGAAAATCCTAATAAAATAAATTTAGGTTCACAGTTCACACACGACACATGATTCTGGAAGGATAAGTGAGTTAGAAAAGGGATGGATGGCAGGGAGCTGTAAATACCTATGCAAGGCACTCTGTTTTGATAAGACAAAAATTTTAAACAATTAATTTAGCTTTGTGAAGCTGGTTTGTAAGATTGGATTAAAATGCTAGGTAGGAAACTGAAACTTAACGTCCTTATAAACACAATCAAAGAATAGAATGAATGTCTCAGTCCCAAGCACGTGTCCACATGTTTTTGGAGTATTCTAATAACCTGTACTCTGAGGGTTATTGCAGAAATGTGTATTAAACAGTAAAATTTTAAAAAATGAACTATTGAACAAACTCCATTTAGTTCTCCTAGGGCTATGCAATATTAGGAAGATATAAGTCTGTCATGATATTAGTTTGAAAAATATCAGATATATATAAAATTTACCCAGATTTTTCTCACCACACTTTTCTTTTCATTGGTATATGCCGCTACTCTCGTTGAGGGTTTTGATCTTGATGACTAAGATCTCTAAAAGTTATGGCCAGAAGGGCCAATGAAAGTCGAGGTATCCTAAAGCAAATATTGCTAGTTTAAGTGCATGACATCCTAACTGTCAATGCATTAAACATACTATTTTGTGACTGTGATATTGTACATATAAAGATTCCTGTAAGAATTGCTTGAAATAATTGCACGTCTAAAGCAACCTCAAATTATGGACAAAAATAATCATTTTTACCATTTTTGTCAGCATTATTTTTATATAAAAATTAATTTCCCTGTCCTCATTAGGACAACGTCCTCTCTGGCCTACCACTTTAGACCTCCAGCATCACAGAGCTCTATTAAAGAAGGCAAGGACGAAGATAAGAGATCACTTCAACAGTTCCCTTTTTCCCAATGAATGAAACCCCCTGAGATAGTCTATGCCCAGAGAAGATGAAAAATGTACGGGTAGCTCCATTATTGATACAAGTCTCCGGCAGCGAAAGAAATGAATGCTAATGGTGTCCTAAGCTGGGCTTTACAGAGATTAATCCGATTTTAGAAATGAACAGTTTATTATATGGCACACAGTCCTGGCCCTGATCTGAAGTGAATCCTGAAAAAGGGTGGAAAAAGATGACAAAGGGATTTTGGGAATGAAACATGGGTATACAGCTTGTCGCTTCACAAGACCCTGGCACCTCATTGCAGTTGTGCCCTTTTCCAGCTGACAAGTTCATTTATTTTCTGACATAACTGCCCAGAAAGATTTTCAATAGATAAGTCAGACAACAATGGCAAAAGAAATAGGGCATATAACAGATGTCTTTGGTGACTACATTATTAGTTGAAGACTGGCTTTGTGAGAGCAGCAGGAAGTCCCACTTGGTCTCTTTGCTGCACCTGCTCTAAGGCTATTCCCCACTGTTTAGTCGGACTAATGGCGACACACAGGGGATACAGCTGTTCTTGGTTCGACACAGTGAAATAGACAGACTATAATTTAAACTTGCTCAAAAGCAATAATCTTCTTTTATGTCGGTTAGAAATATTTAGGTTGCCATGCCCCTTTTTAATGGCATCCTGAAACCTCAAGCACCATCCATCTCCAAAAAAATAAATAAAAATGTCCATTGCGAGGAAAAGGTTTGAGTAGTGTTGAAAGGGGAGGAGGAATAGTTGTTCTGATTATTACCATGAATCACTTTGCACCAGTTGCCAATAAACAACTGCAATCCTGGGAATATATAGGGAGATCTATCATACTAAAGCCTCTGACAGGGCAAAAAACATAAAATCTGCATTCAAATTTGTTTCTTAAAAGTAATGTCACTCCTTCATATAGAAAGATTTTTTTTTCCTTTTTTCAGTGAGGTGAAAAATGTATGCCATGTTTCTCACATTTACAGGCTATATCTGAAATTATTATTTGACTGAAGAGTGACACCCATCTTCATTGAAAACTTTATCCTCCGGGGATCAGTGTAAAAACACAGACACTACACTCATTTGGGAGAGTCCTATATTTTTCTACTTTTTAATGCGTCGGTGGAAAGGGCCAGCTGCATTGCAACAACTATTTAATATGTAACAGTGGCCCTTTCTGAAAGTTTGTTACACCACTTGCACCACCTTCAAATGATAAGAAAATTACATGTTAAGGTTAAAAATTACAAATTATATAGTGAAGTTAGTCAACTCTAACTTGGCTATGTCTTAGTCAAGTCAGAAAAGGAGAAACATATTTTTTTTCTTCTTTTTTTCTAGCTCTAAATTTCAAGTACACCCAGAGCAACATGCCAAATAAAAAATATGAAATTCTCTTACTGCTTTTGGAGAACAACCCCAACAATATCTGTGACTTTTCTGTCCCTGTGAAGTTTTACGAAAAAGCCTCAGAGGTGCAGAACCCTCGACTGACTTCACTGGATATCAGTCTTTATTAGAAGACGAGACTTATTATAAAAGCATGTCTTGTAATTTGGAATATCTCACGCTCTTTGGTTTTCATCAAACTTTAAACACATTCACAAAGTGGTAACTGTTGCTTTGTGGCATATTGCGGCGGCGCTCAAAACAGACTTCTAGCAAGGACCAGAATGAAGATTTTTTTTTCCTAATTTCAGCACCACGTAGAGGGACAGCTCTCTCCCAGCCTACCACAGAGAAGTGGAAAAGCACCTTTTGTGTAAGCCACACCGAGCGAAAGTGGACGGGGGACTTGTGGTCTGATTATTTAAAGATCCAGGAGTGAGCAAGAATTTCCAGTTTCATCAATAGCTTTTCTGTACTACTACTTGCATGTTAAACCATGTAGGTCAAATGTATCCGAGATCAGATGCACACGTGCTAATATGTCAGATTCTCAGTTGCTGAATAGGTTGAACGCAAAAACAGGTATGGACTGCATTGATACCTGCAGAGGGGAGGACAGGTGTCACATTTGCGTTCAGCAAAACCTGACTTGTCCTATTTATTGTCGCTCCGATCAAACAGGCGTCATATTAGCACAAATGTCAAATTATTTTAAGTTGCTAATAATAATAATAATTATATATATATATATATGTATATATATATAGGTTGGTCGCGCATTCGTCAAGGGCGCGCGGTGACGCCAAAGCAGACCTGTGCGAACGTGCGAATCTTTCTACTATCTTATCGAAGGAGCAGGTTATTAAACATCTTTTACTTTGAGAATGCAGCATCACTGAAGGGGTATAGAACCTAGGCAATAACGTGCCCAACATCCCTGCAGTTCTAGAAACATTAAAGACGGTGCAAGAAGTAAGATGTGGCATAGAACACCCTCGAGCGTATTTAACCACAAAAAACTTACTTTTCCACGAAGAGGTCTGGAAGGTCTGTCTTGCTGTCTTGCGTTTGACGGTCCGTTTTTCACTCTCTCACCCTCCCCTAAAAAGAACTGCATAGAAAAAAATCCGCAATTCTCAGGCGCGTTTACAAAATTCCGTGTTGTCGTCTTCTTGTCAAAGACATTGTGTTCCTAATTAAAAAAAAAGAGAAAAAAAAAGAAAAAGACAAGTGGTATGTAATCCACACATTAGTCCGGACGGCGTGCTGCTAAAGTCTCACAGTGATGATACCCCGCAAATCAAATGGATATTTCCTCTTGTTCCAAGACGCAAATCACAACCAAGGCACCCGACAAGTGCGATTGTTGAAACTAGTCTCCCCGACCAGAAGACGATGCGCTCCCAAATTTTCAGAAAAAAAAAAAAAAAAGAGAGTTAATTTAATCCAAGCCTAATGGCTTTTTTGTCTTTTCACAGAGCTTAAAAAACTGACCTTTCCAAACCCATCAGCTCGTGTTGGTCAATGCCCAGGCGCATCAAAGCTACATCCTGGAAAGCTCGTCATTTAGACACTAAGACAGAGCTTTTTTCTCCTTAGAGAGGCAGAGGTGGGGTTGATTTAACGTCCCGCTCACTTACGTTTCAAATATAACTTTTTATCAAGTCCCCATAAGAATATTTGTCAGTCATCAAGCCTGATTGAATTTTTAGCGCATTAGCCAACGTAGACTTTTTTTTTTTTTTTTTTTTTTTTTTTTTTTAGGGGAATGCTTACATCTGTTTCCCCTCGCCGATGAATGCAGCCCCGCAGTATCACGCCTGTGTGTGGTTCTCCTACAAATTAAGTGAAGAAGTTGGGTATTTAAAAGAGCAATATCTCTCTTCAAGTTGCGTCGCTCTTCATTTGTAAATTAATACACTTTAAGAAGAAACGAAGCAAATGAAAATCCTGGGAGGTGTCTTCACTTGGATCCTCTAGCAGCAGCTTTTAAGTCTGAAAGAGCTGAGGGAGGAAAAAAAAAAAAAAAAAAAAAAAAAAGCTCAATTCCTGCACGTTTCCGCACCCAGTCTGGCGGGGAGTCACAGTTCACTGAAAGCATTCATGTCTCCTGCACCCTCCCTTCGCTCCGTGAATTTTCCTCATGAAGCCTCCTTTTGATGTGACAGAATATATTTATTCTTTGGAGTGCATTTCCACAAGACGTCGATTGTCCAGCTATCCTCCCCTTCTCTGGACCGCGGAGTGTATTAGTCGGCTTTAATTAGATGGCTCCATTACGCACAGGCACGCTGCATCCATCGGTCCCTTTCAAAGTGCCCCGAGCGCTCAGCCTTTTATATAGCTATATAAATAAAACGCCGACAGACAGTGAATTGATAAGGGGCATCATGTAAGGTTACCTCCCACTGACAGGCTGTTCCTCCAACTTCAACCGGGTATGCTCCGCCACTGACTGCAGGTGGCTCACCCTCAAGACCGAGGCAGCGATGCCAGGGAAAATTGCCATCCTTCTTTTACAGTCTACATGCAGCCCTGAACTAAAAAAAAAAAAAAAAAAAAAAAAATCTGAAAAGCCTTTTAAGTACCACGCTTAGTGCTCCTTTGATATTTTCTTATTCACCTGTTGCTTTATCTCTCATTAATCGGTCAATTTGAAGGAGAGAAAAAAAAAGGGGGACAAAACTGTTGTTTTTTTGTGCGTGTGAGCATGTCGGAATAAAAGTCGTCGAGCAAACGACACAGACAGATGGAGAGAATGAGAGAGGAGAAAAAGTGTTTCCTCCCATGTGGATCTTGGAAATAGGACATGACTGCCACCTACCGACTCCTTCTCTCCTGGGTGATAATGCGATAGCCCTGTTCGGGTTGACTGCCGCATAGGACCGTTCTCCCATGACACACTATAGATTGTGTTTACATACACTTTTGTATTTGTATTTCATAAACACCGTCAAGCACAACAGGAGACCTGAGCTTGAATTATCTTCATGCACACAAACATGGAAATAGATGTAAAGTGCAGGCGCACACATACAGAGAGAAGTGTGACAATCCAGAAAACAGATTAATATGAGTTATAATCTCTCTCAGGCTTCAGCACTTTAGACCCTATTTATAAATGCTGGCAGAGTGTTATGAATTATGAAATAGGTCCACACGGTGCAAATTTTTAGCACGGTGGGTGACACCAGAGACTTCAGGTCTTCAGAAAGATTATTGCTTGTGAAGCGTTTATCTTAGGCCGCCTGCTGCACTGCAAATATTATGCTAAACTCAGTGATATTCTGCAACATATATAGAGAGGCTACAAACGTGGAGGAATTTTTCCACATATAGGCCGAGTTGAGCATTTGAAGTGAACGTGCTCAAATAAAACACGATAGCGAGATGTGAGAAGACACTTGAATGCCTGGGATGTGTTCATCTAGTTGTCAACATTTGATCTCCTTTTCCTCAGTGCTGTAGGTGTTGCATCATTCATCTGTCTTCATTACTGTCGATCTGCCGGTCTGTGTTTTGGGCATACTGTAATAAAGAGCACCAACTTTCTGCTTTCCAATTTGAGGAGGTATATTTATTTTTTTTTATTTTTTTTTCTTGGTTCACATTTGTCCTTAACTTCAAAAACAACTTAATGAGAGATGTTAGTATTTGGCTCCTCTGTTCTATTATCCTGTTCATCTTTCTAGCTTAATACATTTGATATAAAGGTTTTATTTCTATGTGAGTGAGGAATTTGTCCATCATTTAGCATCATTCTTATACAGCAGCTGTGTACAGGCCATATGCATGATCTTAGTTCCGGAAACCTTTGACTACTTCATTATACTTATCACTTTTGCCAAAGTCCATCAGCACTGCGGCAGTTCACAGCCAAGTGTTAAGGGGCTGGGATGAGAGTCAGATCCTCTTAGTCCGAGGTTATGATTCTCAACCAAGAATGTCATTACCAGAGAGGTTAATCTCTGCCTCACAGAGAAGTTCAAGTGTCTTGATCATTACTGATGATCAGACAGAGCAGGAGATTGACAGATGGAACGGGGTCTTGTCAACAGTAATGTGGCCACTGCTTCAGTCTGTTGTGGTGAAGAAAGAGCAGTGTCAAAACGTAAAGATTTCAGTTAACTGGTAACACTGTATCCTGACCCTGAGCGATGCATTTGGGATTTGACTCATGGCTGAAAGAACAAGATCCTGGACACAAGCAGCTGAAAAGAGCTTCTTCTGTAGGGTGGCAGGGCTCAGTCAGAGAGACAAGGAGAGAAGACTTCTGTCAAACTTGCAAATACTTGTCACAGGTCAGTATGATATTTTAGAATAATATTTTTTAAAAGCTTTTTTAGTCATTGCTTTGGAAGTTAAAAGTGATGAACTTTGACAAGCCTACTAAATATAATGAAGTAGTCTGAAAGTGTTATGACTTAAGAATAGACTCATGGCCTGCAGTGTAACTGGAGGACAAAATCCTCACTTATAAAAGATTTTTATGAAACTCATCAGGCAAGTTAGATCCAAGTTAGATCCACTTAGAAGATCCAAGTGGAGCTGCTGCTCCTAATCAGGCCGAGGAGTGCGTTGAGGTGGTTCTGACCTCTGACCACAGTGAATTGTGAGCATCCCCTTTTGGAATGTGTTCAAGTATGTCACACTGGGAAAAGACCTCAGGGAAGGCTGAAGGAACTGTCTTCTTCTCCTCATTCTCCACTTCCCTTCAAGGGTCGTCACTGCAAATCATATGTCTCTATTGATTTGAATATTTGATTTGGGTTAGATTTTATGTTGGTTGCCCTCCCTGACACAAATCTCCCCACATTTGAAACCAATTATTTTCTAGTATTGAAAAAAAGACACCAACTTTTTTCCTACTGTGTGACATTAAACCTGACCAAACTTTTCCTGTTTTATGTCAAGTTGAATCACCAAAATTATCTCCGTTTGAAAAAAAAAAAAAACTTTAAAAATTCTCTCATTCATTACTTCCAGTTTGAGTTTTAAATATATAAATCATAGAATAGCAAAATACTTATTGCCAATCATCTCAGAAAGTGAAGCTTAAATGCCATATTGAACAATCACAGATAGAGTGACATATTACAATTGTTTCTTGTAATTTTGATGATTATAGGTTACAGGTAAAACCAAATCACAAAATTCAATGTCTCAAAAAACTTAGAATACTGTGAAAAAGGTCATTAATAGAATGTCATAGTGTCACATCCTAATCAGCTAATTAACTCAAAACACCTACAAAGGTTTACTGACATTTAAATGGTCCCTTTCTATGGGTCTGTAGGCTACACAATTAGGAGGAAGGCTGCTTACTTTACAGATGTCCAAAAGACAGTCATTGGCATCCTTCACAAGTAAGGTAAGCCATAAAAGGTCATTGCTGAAAAGGCTTGTTGTTCACAAAGTTCTATATAGAAGCATTTTAACAGAAAATTGAGTGGAAGGAAGAAGTTTCATTATGATAGGGTGCACTAACAACAGTGAAAACCCCAGAGAGGATTGAAATAGATTTCAGAAGAGCCAACACACACAGGCAAAAACTACACATGGGGTACAAATGTTACATTCCCCGTGTCAAGCCACTCCTGAACCAGAAACAATGTCAGAAGCATCTTATTTGAGCTAAGGAGAAAAGAATTGTTGCTCAACAGCCTAAAGTTTTGTTAGATGAAAGTAAATTCTGCATTTCATTTGGAAATCAAGGTCCCAGAGCCTGGAGGAAGAGTGGAGAGGCACAGAATCCACATTGCCTGAAGTCCAGTGACAAGTTTCCATATTCAGTGATGGTTTGGGGTGACATGTCATCTGCTGGTGTTGAGCCACTGCGTTTTCTGACAGCCAGTGAAGTCACCATCTACCAGGAAATTCTAGAGCCCTTTTTGTTGTCCTTTGGTGACAAGCAGTATGGAGCAGGACGTGACATCTGCACACATTGTCAAAGGTACTAAAAGCTGCTTCCATCACCTTTCAATCACCATGGAGTTCCTATTCTTGGATGGCCAACCCTGGTGTAAGTAAACATCTGAATTTAAAGAAATAAAATTTGAAAGCTTCCTTCTCACACTGTTTTGGCATTTAGGAAATACAATATGTTTTTGACCTTAAACAGGAAGATTTTTGTCAAATTTATTATTAATCAGTCAGAAAACAAAATGTACTGTTTCCTTTGTGTCTTCTTATACATGGTAGGTACAAATTTTATTTCAGATGTGTTCCATTTTTGTCAGGGAATACCTTGTGATCCACCAACATTAGCTAGAGAGAGCCTCTGGGGGAAGAGATGTCTGGACTTCCCTCCAGCATCTGTTAAGCCTAATTCAAACTCTGTTGGTAGGTGGAATGCTTTGTCATTTCAGTCGGTTATGCAGCTACTTGTTTTTGATATTCTTTGTTCATGGGCCAGGTAGCTTAGAGCACATTTGTTTTTACAGACACAGTTGAACATATATATGTATGAATGTATATATGTATGAATGGTATATAGATATACCATTCACCATTCAATTTACTATGTATTTATATATAGTAAATTGGAATATGCTTTCGATGAGGCTCGTTTTCGGAATGATAGTTTTTTTATTGGTCTGATGCAATTTCTAGCCCTTTTTTGTCTTTTCTTAAATGCATAATTAACAGAACAAAATCTGTAAAGTACTCACTTCCCTTTGAACTGATACTTGCAAATTAGGACAAATGGAACTATTTCTTTTAATGTTACACTTGCATATGAGTAATTTTATTACAGCTTTTCTGTAATGGCCTCAATGGCTGAACATTAGTCAACAAACAGCATTAAGAACATAATGCGTTCAATTGCAGAAATACCAAGACATGGACATCCACCTAAACAAAGCTTTAATCAAAGAGGCATCTAAGAGGCCCATAGTAACTCCAGAAGCTTCAGAGAATCTGTTGACAAGATAACTATTAGTCATGCATCCCAGAAAGCCACAATTTATGGGTCAGTGGCAAGAAGACAGCAACTGCCGAATCAATGAGAAGTCCTGTTTACAGTTTGGAACAAGCCACACAGGGAACACAACAAACATGTAGAATTCAGAGATAGGGTCAGATGAAATAAACTTGATGGCAAATAAGAAAAAAAAGTTTCTGTGGCAACAAACAAATCATGTGTTGTTGAGGGAGCAAAATGCTGGGTGGATTGTTTGGAAAGGAAAGATCGGTCTGATGTGATGGGAAGATGAATGATGCTAAACAAAGGACCATCTTTAAAGAAAACATGTTAGAAGCTGCAAAAGATGCCAGACTTCACCTTCTGTCCTTAAAACATACTGTAGCTATTTTTTCCACTTTCAGAGGTGTAAGCTAAATCTATACCATTCTAACAAAAACAGGAGTCCTTTTGTCGTAGAAAAAGGATCCATTTATCGCTAAAAATCTTAAACATAAAAATGAGGGCCTGCACATTTGCCTTATCATTTATGAAGACACTCATAAATGAAGTGTCTTCATTTTATGAGGCTGAATGTTTTCTACAGAAGTTTTTCTCTCTGCAAGAAGAGAAGGAGATGGGTCAGCCTTTCCTTTGAGATCAATGTCTGGGTCCACACATTGGCTTACAGAAAGTTACTGGATCTTACTATTTTAATTTAAAATGAAAAATAAAAAAGGTGCCTTGTCAAAAACAAATACTGGCTTGATAAGAATTAAAATTATCAGTAGAAATCTCACACTAAAACATATAAACAAGTGTCCATCTGCTTCAACTGCACATGGTGGTAGGCCAACATCGTAACATTCTTGATATCCAGCTAATCATTGCACGGCCCACAAATGGTATTTTTATTTTGTAATTGGACTCCATTTACCCTGACTGAGCTTCAGTTATTTTGCAAAGAAAAACTGGCTAAAAATATTTTTCTGGATGTGTAAAGGTGGCAGAGACACCTTAAAATACTCACAGTTGTGAAAGGTGGTTCTCCGAGAGAAGGGCTGATTATAAATGCTCACTACATTTTTCTTTGATATTGTTTGTTCCACTTCACAACTATTTACTGTTTTGTGTTGGTCTATCACATAAATTTCAAATAAAATAGATTGAAGGTTGTGACTGCACCATGAGAGAAGTTATAAGTTTGATGGATATGAATACGACTGCTAAGCACTGTTGAGTCTGAAGGACAACAAAAAAAGAGAGTCTAAATACTTTTGTTTTTTCATCATTTTTTCTGTTGTACAGATGTTAGCACTACTCTTGAGCACAATTGAAACACCTCAGTAAAGATCACTCTGTCCTTGGAGAGTGATTGAAAAGTGTTGGGCTGCCATTGTTAAAACTATGACCTTGTTCCCTGAAAGGCCAAGACTCATATAAGACTCCTGGGAGCAAGATATTCCTGGAGCAGCAAGGGCAAGCAAAGACCTTTCTTAGACCAGTGCTCCAGTATATATTACATGTTTCAGTATTCTCATGAAAAAGGACAACAGCTAGACATTAATGTGAATTACAGAAGTTGGATATAATTCTGGATGTTTGTTCATTTTGTTGTTCAGTTATTTATATATATATATATATTTTGTTTTTCAAAGTGCTTTTTGTTTTTTCTAAAAATGCAGAAGAAAAACACAGCAAGGGAACATTCAGTGACCACATAACACACCCATATTTTTTCTTTTTCATGAGCATTATGTTGTCATATTGATATGAATGACTGAAGATATTTCTGGTGTGCAGTATAGTAGGACCCTAGTCACTCAAAAAGATGTCACTGCTCAGGGTATGAGGAAGAGTGGCCAAGCAGGGAGATGCACGCAGATTATTCAGGAATAGGAAGTAAAGAACATGAGAACAAAGGAGAATCCGATTTTATTTTACAAAGTTTTGTGTTTGCAACACAAAACTTACATAAACTACAGTATAAACCACTAAGACATTTATAGATGTGTATATAAACTAGGGTTTTGTCGCTCAAATTCTGACTCTTCCCTTTCTTTATTGGTCTTCACATTTCCTGCCGTTCAGACATGGAGTAAGAAGGTCCTGCTGTGACATCCACAGCTGTCCCACTTCAAAAGGAGGCTCTCTGAATACATTAATAATGTGTGTTCTTTATTTTAAGAACCACCATTCATTATTCATGATGTTTTTGGAGGGTATGAGACTTCACAACTGATATCCTACAGGGTTCAGTGGCATTAAAACAATGTGATGAGGTGAGTGGGAGGTATGATGCAAGGTAATGCCACAAAAGACCTGTAAATGTTTTATTTGTTTTACTTTTTGATTTCCTTTATTGCTACTCCTTATATCCATTTTTCTTCTCTTTACATATGCACAGAATGCCTTACAAAAGGATTAATATACCTTAAACTTATTTTTTCATTTGGTTTTCAGGCTGACATACGGTGTTAGTCTCACAACGCACCTTATTCCACATATTCCTTGTGTTCCTTGTATGAGTTCTTAACAGTTGCAACTTAACTTCCCTTTAATGATGACTTTCTACCTCCCACTCTGGCACATAGGACAGATGTTTTAGAGATGGCTAAAAAATCTGGCTAATCTAACAGCTGTAGTGTAGTCAGATTAGTGACATAAAATAATCATAAACCCCATAACCATTACTGATTAAAAACATGCTTAGCAAAGGCTTGAGCTTTTGTCCAGCTTAGGCTGGCCCAACAATTTCAACTCTAGCTGTACAATACAAATGCACCCTATAAAACAGATGCAGGGACCTTTTCCATTATTCTTAGCTGGATTATTCCAAGAGGGATTGGCTTGACCAGTGGTAGAGCAGCCCACAGTTTGGTCCCAGTCCAACATGAACTGCATGGTGGTATGGTTTTTAGCACTGTTGCCTAGCAGCAGGATGGTACTGGGTTCCAATCTCAGCCAAAGCCTTATTGCATGGAGTTTGCTTTTTGTAACATTGTGCATACATTGGTTCTTCTCACTGAGTGCTCCAGGATCCTCCTGCAGTACGGGCTAGTGCCTGTGCTTAGTACTCATTGGGCAACAGGTTGGTACGTCAAAGCTTTCCTTGTTTGTTTGTTTTTTGTTTGTTTGTTTTGTCTTTGCTTTTTAATATAAAAAAAGCATTTTAGAATTACGAAAAATCATCATACATGAGAATCCCCAGAGTATAACATGAACACTGTGGCTAAAAAGTTAATCAAAATCTAATGTACAATTTAGGGGAAAGCTCCAGCAATAGAGGGTGAATTATTGCTCAACGTATTGGTATCAACATACTGTTTGCCAAAAGCCAGCTGATCTGACACACTTTCAGACATTACACACACAGTGATGCTTTAAGAAATTACAAATTTCTTTTAGCCTTGTATGCAAAACCTTTTGTGGTTTAAGTGTCAGAAGTCAGTGATGCAAAGATGATGCAAAGCAGCTGAAATATGCTGCTCTGTAAATTTTGATCAGGAGCAGCACCAAATAATTTAGGCCAGGCAAACTGTGTGCTAAGGATCATGATACATGTTAAATACAATTTAAAATTATGTGCAAGTGATATAGCTTATAGTAACTTAGGACATTTTGAACCTTCAACTTACTTAATTTATCATCTTCCAATGATCTTTTATTTTTAAGTCACTATTAAATAATCACATATTCTCTTTCAGAAAAATAAATGTAACTATGCAAATCAATTTTAAAATGTAAATCCAAGACAACATCTAAACTAATTCCAATTTATATGACTACTATTTGAGTTTGTATGGTTTCAGGTTTGAGGGCCTGAACTCTAACCAAAAAAGGAAGGACCAGAAAAGAGATTTCTGTCTTTTGATGACAAACCAGATAATGAGAAAATGAAGCATGTGCCAGCTTGATGGCTCCCCATTTCCCATGTAACAATTGGAAACATTTATCAAGAGTTTTTACTGTGAATAATGAAAAAATTGTGAACCTGAGGTACAATTCTGCTGGAGTCTGAGCCATAGAGAAGTTAAGCTTGAATCCATTAGTTATTTTTGTTTTCCTCAGAAGAATTTAGACATTTTTCAGTCATAAATCTTAGCATATGAACATGATGTTAATGCATCTGTAGCAAATTTTCAGTACAATTAAGGTCAGATGTTTCCTTTGCAACAGATGAGTAACCCAAATAATTATGCCTGGCATTATGAATCTTCAGTGTAAATAAAAAAGAAAGATCTTAAGAGCTTAGCTTATTGTAATTCTGATGCTGTATACAACAATTTTCTATAGGTTAATGTTACTGTGGGTTATTTTGAATGAAACACAACATACACTGCATTATCTTCCAAAAACAACAGTATCAGTTTGAGGAAATCCACCACACTTCAGTGTATTGCAAGTGATCATTAGTATTCAGCAGATCTTTCACAGCCCCCATATGCCAGCTAGAATTTTTGATTAATGCACAGCCATTAAAGGCTTACTTTGCTACTTGGAAAATCTTGACTGACAATCAGAGGATAAAGCTCTAAGCATGACATAAACCTTGTAATCCTGTATCATAGCAGATTTAGACTTGGTGGAACCTCAGTTTCAGCTTGTTTATCTCATTGGCTATGTCTCTGCTGGAGCAAAACAAGCAGCGCTCCAGACAATGCCGTACCTTTACGCATTTGAGGCAAGGAACAGATTTGCAGCATCTGGATGTGACTGCAGATCCTCTCTGTCTCTAATCCTCTGGGTTGCTGTGTTTCTGCTCAGGCACATGAGGGATCATGTGAGCCATTCATTTACATGCTTCCTGCCACAGGGCAAATAAACAGACACAACAAAAACCAAAATAATAATAAAAAAAAGCTATATATTTCCACCTGGATAATAAAAATCATTTCTTGCACATTTTGAATGGTTTATAAATATGCAACATACATATAGTTTGCAGTATTTTTAACTTGGGTTGAAATGTGGCAAACTTCCTTTATGGATATCTTATTATGTCTGCTAACATAAAGTTCTGCAATAACAGCAGTCCCATGATTGAAAGATCTCAAAAGTTTCTGCTACTCATCACATAATTAATTTTGGCTACCAAGGGGGCCTAGGCTCATAATGCCGCACATATCAACACATCCCCCCTGATGTTGGTCTTAGCTGGGACTCCAGCTGGATTCAAGAGAATCATTTCGACTTGAGAGGACAGCTAACAATTTACACTGATCCAACATTTTATCCAGCTTTGTTTTGTATTTAACCTTTAAAGACAATTTACACAAAGCCATGAAGTAACATATAAAACCTTAATCAACTCTATCATACATCAGAGATCTGATTGGTCCAGATGTTCCTAACAGAGCACTTGCCTCCCAGACTGCCCGATGCTAGGATTTCTGAAGGTAGAATGGGAGGCGGTTTGTTTAGTCGTCAGGGCCGTCTCATGTGGAACCAGCTCCCAGTTTTAGTCCATGGGGCCTGCCAAAGTTTAGTATAGCCTATAGCTACAGGCTGAGGCTGCTGGAAGAGGTAATGACAACCTCTCCCTGCTCCTCCACAATCTTCTCCTTCTAACCACTCCTTGCTGCGTTATTTGCAGATATTTCAACTTTTAATTGTATATTAAAAGCTACATTTGGTTTGCCGTTCTGTTTAGCTGTGACAGTTTCCTGGAGGGAATTTAAATCTCTTATCTTGAAACTCTTGCTTGCAAATCTAAACTATATATTCTGGCCTCAAAATGTAAAATATTTACCAAGGGCTAACATGAAAACTGTATAATAAAGACTCTAGGCTAAGCTTTGTTTCCATAAGCAAGATATCACCTTGAAAGTTTGAAAAAAAAACAAACAACAACACAAGTTTCAGTGCTAATTACATTAACAATTTCTCTCAAGGGGAAAGGTCGTTTTGAAGTCGGTTTGACAAAAGACAACAAGAATCAATAACCGGTTAAAGATGGAGCTGCAAAGATTTGTCTGTCATCAGACCTAAATGACACTGCTACTTTAAAGAGATCACCAGAAAGAGTAAGAGAATGGAGAGCCTGATGTGGCACAAGTATTTAATGATGGACCGACAGAAATTACTTTACCACTTCTGATCTCGCTAAATGGTCATCATTAGTCTTTAACGTTTTTGTCTGTATTCATAAATGAACTACACTTATTGTCAAATAGGATAATCTATTTAATATTCAGGCAGAATAAAAACTGATGAGCAACATTCATGAAAAATGATTTGTTACTGAAAAAACTATTATATATTTTTTCCTTCACTCATTTTAAAGATTTTTAATATAAACATTGAATTATGCAATGTGAATTTTGCACAGTGTACTTATCAGAGCATAATTCACAGAAATATTTCAGTAAATTGGAATAAAATTACATTCATTTATTTTATTAATTTATTTTAAAAACTAAACTCATATAACATTGAACGTGTTTTCTCCTGCTCATTTTGTATCAGTATACAGTTAATAAAACTCAAATCAGGTTCTCTGAAAATAATAATATTGATAAAAGATCATTTTGATACAGAATTGCCGGGATTCTGAAATATTTGACCCTATACAGTATAATACATGCCCATTAGGCTGGAGATTCTTTAGGTCCATTGTGAGTTAGCATTATGTAAACAAAACTGAATACAGTCCTTCCGTATTGAGGCATGGAGTTGTCTTGACTCCTAAAGGTGCACCGTGGTACCTGATACCAAAATGTTTGCCCTAGTCAAAGTCAAATTATGCCCACTTTTCCTGTTTCCAACGTTGGTTTCGAGAGCACAATATTCACTTCCCAACTACTACAGTATAACCTACATATACAATGCTAAGCAAACAATCAGTGTTACCAGCAGTCCCTTTAAGTGGCTATTACAATATGTCTTGTCACTGTATTTGTCTGAGAAGCACCATTGTTTTACATTCTGATTTAGAATCTAATCTCATTCATACTGCTCTTTTCTGTCTTCAATAGGTAAGTATAAATATATTGCTGAGTGACATGGTGCATTGTGTTCTTCTCTTTGACTCCTCCATCTTTTCCTGCCACTTTCAACATTTCAACCTTCCCATTTTCTTTCATGTAAAAATTGTTGCAAAAACATACAGTGACAGGTGTTTAACCTGTACAATAAACAACTATTCCAAGGGTAACAAAAAAGTTTCCAAGGCTGCAATTACACCACATTGTGGGCAAACACTTCACAGACATGATCCTAAGGGGCCCGAGGCTTTTATGCAACTTCTAGCACAAATCAGTTCCACCAAATGACAGCTTGCAGATCTTACATAATTAGAAAGAGACAGAGTAGAAAGAATTTGCTGGCCCAAACTGATAAACATTTAGCAAAGGTTGTCAGCTGGACACATCCCATTTTTTGCCATTTCGCACTGCCTTTCTAACAAAGCTATATAGTGCATAGATTAGCAGGCAACTGGATAAGATCCAGAAAAAAAAAAAGTTTGAAACTGAGGAAAGGAAGTAAACAGTAAAAGCATAGCCAGAGACAACGAAATGAAATCTGTCAGTTTGATTTAAAAATATATATATATTTGCTCCCTGGTGCCTGAGGGAATAACATGTCAACACCTCTTTGTTTTTTAGTAGTTCTTAATAGTGGGTACTAAAACTGTCAAACTTAATAACACAAATTTAAACAATGAATGAATACAATAGAAACACCAGCACACCTTCATGACCCCATACGTTCACTTCACTGAGAAAAGTGAGGGCAAATACTTTGGAAACAAAAGAAAATAGCTTAATTCTAAGACAAAAAAAATGTATTTACATAAAAACAGTGAAACATTATTTACTGTGTTTTTGTGTGGCAAGAATACATAGGATCACTGTGCAAAAAGGAACAATGTGGTATTTTGTGTCTTCGTATTTATTTGTAGTAGCACAAAGTGCTTGTAAAGTTTGACTGTCTGCCTTCTTGGTAACCTTTAGTGACCTGCAAATTACACAAGATATCCTTAGCAACTGCTGCCTTCTCGTTCCAGTAGTTTCTCTTTTGCCATCTCACCTTTTTATCCTCCCACTCACTGCAGATCTGTGAGCCCTTACATGAGAAGTCTTGATATGAATGTTACATTCAGAATACAAAGCACAAAGAGATGGGAAATGCTTAGGGTACTCCATTGACTATTGTACATGTCTTTTTCCCATGTTGTAACAGGTGTTACATCAGTCTACGTTACCCCATCAAAATTCCCCCCCTACAACTCTGCATGCACAAACGGCAAAAGCAAACAAAAAAAATTGCATGTGCTCGCTCTAAGTCTGGAAACGGTGCTCTCTGCTCACACACAAAGGGTTTAGGGCCCTCCGTCGAGTGTTGTTGTGAAAAGACAGAGTCAATGTGCACACAAACAATGAGCGGCATTAGTGAGAAATTTAATAAGCAAAACTTACAAAATTCTGGAACCGGACAAACCAGGCATAGAGGGGAGCAAAGTAATTTTGCCGCCCAAGGATTTATGTGGCACCCACCAGGTCACCAATCATTCAAAATGTACAAATGTGTACACTCAACACTTTGATTTTTTTATTAGGAAAACAAAAAAACAACAAAAAAAACACAAAAAAACACAAATTATCCATAAACCAACAATTTTGAAATATTCTGACCTGGGTCTACTACTGCAGCCTCCACTTCTGATGCATGATTGATCTCCCTTGAGGCAAAGGCAACAGGAGGAGGGCTTGGTAGTGTTGCAGGATGCCAGGAGAGGGATTTAAATATCTCAATAATGAATCTGAAGAGAAAAAAAGACACATGGTTCCATTAATAAACATATACAACACATGGCATTTTTTAAGTTCTCTATAATGCCCATGTAAAATACTATACATGCACAATTTTCTGAAATTTACAATTTTCTGAAATTTAAATCAAATTAAACGCAGAATTAAATGAAGCAATAAACTTCAATAATATGGGAATAAAAATATATATATATCCTAAGCTTAAAATAATTTGTAGTTACTCTTATGTAATTATATCACACAGTTGAATAGGTTTTGCTACTTTACAGCTTTTCTGAAAAATAACCTACTTAAAGAAACTGGGATCTACTCACTAACTCAACAGAGCACGGCTCCAGGTCAGAAACAACCCCAGCCAAGAGGAGTGTCTCAGTGATTTCAACAATGCTTGTGTAAAGTGCTAATGGCGGAGAAACAACGTATCATTACTGAAAAATCAGACTGATGTCACCATCATCAGTGGTGACAGTTTTAAGAAATATGCATAAAAAATATTGTTTATAAAAGATACCTACTGCAGCTTTAAGGAGAGTACCAGCACTTATTTTATTTACACATAAAACACTGATTTACGTAGCCTAATCTGTACAACTGAGATAAATATGTTCTGTTTTATTCTCTAATCTAGAGAATTGGGTGATCACAGTAGTTTCAGAAACTGTGTAGCCGTCCCTCTACTGAGATCAGAGACTGTAGAAAACTCTCTGATATGTAAATTTACATTAATATATGATGTCATCTGTTGTTGTTATTTATTTATTTTTTTACAGCATCGACTGTGCTTGGAAAGTCGTCAGGAGAAACACATTTTGATGCCACCCCTGATAAGATCATAGTTTGTGTGATTTTGCATATTAAATGAAAATGAATAACTAGTAGCTAAGCATCTGACAAAGAGCAAAAAGGCAGGGGGGTTGGAGGGCAAACTTTTCTAACATTTCTGCACTGTTATGGCGGGGGAGCACATTTCTAACCATTGCTCCTTCACTGCACCATTTCTGCTGCAGCTGCTGAGGCTTCAAACAGCCCTCTTTTGTTCACGTTTCTGCCATTGAGACACTGCATTTGCAGTCAATTCAAATCCGTCATCCAGAACTAAAAACTCAGAGAAAACATACCAACACAAAACATAACCATCTGGGATTTTGGTTTAGGCTTTATGTCGAGGTTTATAACATAGGCTAGCATTTTTTATTTGTTTTATTTCTTTATTTTTTGCACAGCTGCCACAACACTCTCTTTCTGGTTCCATTAGAAAAAAATAAAATAAAACATGAAACTATACAGAGTTATTCTCATTTTTTGACTCATGGATTGTTTTGGAAGCTTTCAATTATTTGTATTGAACATTTATCAGAATTAAAGTAAAAAATATACTTTCCAAGAAGGCCTACTGAAACCTACTAAAAGCATATTAGAAGGGCCTACATCTCACATGCTAATATTAACTGTTTGACTCAATGTCCTTCATGTTATACATGCAGCACAATGGTTTTCAACCCATGTATGGGTTTTAATCTTTTTAGTCACAACCTTTGAACACACCTGGCTAAGGGCAACAGGTTTTGTGCTTTGTTGACAAAGGATTAGGAGCATGGAAAACCATGAGTCACAGGGAAGAACGTGAGGCAAAATATGTGGTGTGATTGCAGGAGAGGTCCAGTGGGAGCTGAAGGGTGATGGACAATACGATGTGGGACGGGAGGAGCGGAATGTGACAATGTTGGTTTCAAACTCTCCCTGCCGTGGAAAATGATCAGTGACATAATGTGTGTGTTTAACACAGGAGGCTGAATCTAGCTTGGGGAAATGTGGCAAACTGGGAGCCTGTGTTAGCAAAGTACTGATTGCTATGCTTTGTGTTGCAGTTTGAGTGAAAGATGGCAGAAGACCAGCTCACTGGTAGCAGGAGGGAGCTGCAAGAGGAGCGATTTGCAGCAAACACATTTGGCAGACAGACTTTACTCATTCAGAGGCTCTCACAGACTGGTATGATCTGTATTTTCTATCTTAGAGACCTATTTTAATGTCCTACTTGAGTACTCTTTGCATAAATTAGATATTTAAATTGATGTCATGTTCAATGTGTAAAGCACTTTGTTCAAACTTTACAAACTTAGTCAGCAATTTATTTTGTTTAGTTCATAGGTTGCAACAAATCTATGTCCAAACCATGCAGCACTGTATTAATATTATTAAAAATACACTCCCTTTATTATAAAGATGCTTACACAGACAGTATTGATTCAACATATATCCTGCACGGTTTGTGCAAAAAATTATAGTCAAAAGGAATATGAACAGAAAGTGATGCGGATGAGAATGCTTTAACTGGGATTAACCATGAGCTGTGGTTCAGCTTCACCTGCCACATCTACATTTGATTGCAGATAGACCTGCAGATTCAAGAAATCACTTAAACGGAACCAATCTGGCAGCACTGAGTTAATTAAAAGACCTTAAAAAGCATAGCCCAATCAAAAGAAAAAAAATAAAATAAATCACCATACCTACAGTCAACCATGGTGGTGTGATGGTCTTTGGCGTCTTTGCTGCCTCTGGACCTGGACAACTTGTAGATGCTGATGGAGCCAATGAATTTGCTTTCTTCCACAAAATCCTAAATGAGAAAATCCAGCCATCAGTTCATGACCAAGGTAAAGTGCACATGGGTTATGCAACTTTCCTAAATGTAACAAAAATTGACAAAATAAAACAAAGTGAATATTAAATGAATGAGAGGAGGAAGTACAGAAAGCTAGCTTTCAAATATTGAATTGACATCAACAGCCACCTCATTCAGCACAGTATGGTACTTCTCTCTTCGCAGTGGAAGATGGTTGTTCATAGCACAGACAATTTCAGGTAAGCTTCATAGCATTGAACTGGCACATTATATACATCACAGCCAAATGTTAGCAGATTAAAACTTCAACAAAGTCCATGTCAACAGGAAGGAATCATTTCTCAATAGCTGGGGGTTTAAACTTTCTGTACAAAGTAAATCATAGAACAAGGGGCTGTTTTTTTTGTTTGTTTGTTTTGTACCAGGTTACTGGATTGCATATTTAATATGAAGTTAGTTTTTAGAGATATACATTATTCAAATCCTTTATAGAGGAACAAACAAGTTAGAAATTCAAAGCTTTCTGAATGTACTCCTTTAACTACTAGTTCCATGATGTCCTCAATTGTGTCAACTATCCCTCTTTCTGCAGAAAGAGGGATAGTTGGTAGCAAAGGTTAGGTTGTGTCATGAAATGGTGGTGTTGAGGTGGTGAGGTAGAGGCAGGAGACCCAGGTTATAGTAAAAATGAAGGATTTAATGGTGATGAAGGCAGGTGACAGAAAATATCCACAACCGTGGCAGCACTGCTGAGCAGGAACACAGAGGCTAATGCAGGTAGCAACACAGCAAACGAGTGGCCTAGACAGACTAACATCAGAACTCAGACGAGGACCCGAAGACGAACACAGGACACAGGTGGGACTAAATACACAGGGATCAATCAAGGGAAACGAGACACACCTGGGATCAATCAAGGGGAGGACAGGACAACACGGAGAGCACAGAGACACAGAACTAGAAATAAATACACAGAAAACACAGATCCTGACAGGTTGTCCTAATCACTATAAGATATCCAGGAGCTGTCCTTTGATTGGCCTACCAGAGCAGCACTCTGGACTGTCATTTCTTATTTGGGAAAGAGATGATGCTCATGCCCACAGACAAGACTAGATTTGATTGGAATAACACTGGTGTGCACCAAGCTTGCAGACATGTCTATCTTGACAGTGACTGTGCAGAATGTTTGCTGAGAAACAACTCAAATGGAAAACAACCAAGCAGAGAAATCAGCCCCTACTGAATTTCAGTCAAGTTTGTGAGAGCAAATGTCTTTCTTGTCTCCAACCTTAAGCAGTAATAACACAGCAATGTCAAAAAACTACCAGGTTGGAAAGACAGTGGTCGGCCATCTCTGGATGAATGCATCTCTCTTCACACAAATAGACATTTTTACGATACAGTTTTTGCTGTGATCATTCCAGTCAGTTCTTGTTTACAGATGTAATTATTCGTTTATTGTCGCATTGGACAATAAACAAATAATTTTAGTATTTTATTAATAGATATAGAACTTTCTTGCTCTTAACACAGGAAACGCACTAAAAAAGAGAAGTACACTTCTCCAAAGGCTAACTACTCTCTGACTTTGATAGATTAGTCTCATTGGAGCGATGTCACATGTTCTTTATTTTCTCGAACACTGTGCAAGCGGAACAGATGGTATCTGCGAGTAACATGCTCTCATTAGGAGGTCCAGTGTTTGCATATATGAAAGGGAAAATGAGAGAAAACAGAGAGGGAGGGGGTAAAATCCTCTGAGTTTTGGCACAGATAGACCCTCTGACCTTCTGTCCAGTCTGCTGTCTGACAGGCAGGAATAAAAGGATGAAGTAGTGAAGGTAAAGGAAAGCCTCACAGTATCAGAGAGCATCTTATCTAAGTTGCGCTAATCAGCAATCACTAATGTGTTTCTTTCACCTTTGACAGATCTGTTAATCCGAACGTCTGCTAGGCAAATGCGTCGCTGCTTTTCAAAGTCTCTGATATACCATATTAGCAAAATAATAGAAAAATAACTGATGCATTTGTGCATCTCAACCTATTACAAACCACAGAAAATCAAATTAATCAATTTCATTATTCATTCAATAAAATTATATATATCAAACTTTGAAAGCAATAAGCGAAGAATCAAAATACAATAGAAAGTGAACCCTGCTTTTTGTCATCAAAAATTAATTAACCCAGTATGTGACAAAGTTTGCCTCCACACTCTGGATCTCTCTATGTCTGTTTGACTGTGCTATTTAACTTGTTACAAGGTGATGTAGTGACCTTTGGTCTACCTATTTTAACCTGGCAGCTACATACCATGATATGCACTGTGACTGATGTGTCAAACTGGCTGGATCACTGTCAGCTCCTATTACTGTTCTGTCTCCTCATCCATGGCATCCCTAGGGGTAAGCTACTATGGTTTCTTGTGTAACAACAAGTACAATCATGGAAAGTTTTCTAAAGCTTTAATAAGTTATTGCACTATGAGTATTAACCAAGAACATAATGCCAAACATTGTTTATCAATTTAAATAAGGTCTCTTCTCTATCAGCTTTTCTGCTCAATAAAGTCTGCCAACTTCTGAATCCTTGTACTAACTTGGTTTGTATTTAGTATGAGTAAATACTCATACTATTTGCAGTCAATTCAAATCTTTATTTAAAATTATTTTGAAAATAACTTAATTCTTATGTCAGGTAATGTGCAACTTACAAACTGTGACGTGAGAAAAATATACTAGAAAAAAACAAAACAAAACATATATATAATTTATCTAGTAAACCTATGCTTACTGTGCAAATGCATTTGCACTTCATGAACGTATTCCCCTCTTGTGATGTAGGAACAATCAATTTCAATGTAGTTTACTAGGATTTTTTGTGTGAGGCTGACTCAAGAAATACTTCAGTGTTTCAATTTTGTTTGTCAGCACATGCAAGCCCTATTACGTAATGCCCGCAACAAACAAAAAATATATATACTGTGAAATCTATTCCATCACACAGCACCTTGAAACTGGCTAACTATGAATCCACACTAATCTATGCTCACTATAGAGCTTTTACATAACAAACACCTGTAAATTAATTATTATGAAAAGATGTGGTTGAGTCACTAACAAAGACCAATGTCACATTCATGTGTATCTTTTAATTTGATCATTTGATTTTTTTCTTTTCAATTTTGGGTTAATCAGTGCACTTTGCACTGCGTACTATAATTGCCCAGTGGTACCTGTCCAATATTTGAATGCAAACAGTAAGATGACTTGCTGAAGAGAACATCACAATAGGGGGAAAAAAAAGGATCTACGTATGTGACTTTGTGCTTTGCCAAACAGGCTTCCCTGTGTACAACCCTGTCTTTGGTAAGAAAACTGATTGCTGTTGAAAGGACCAGCTCATCTGATAGGGATGCACAGTATTTTCATGCAACTCATGATATTATCCCTGGTACAGTATTCATGTATCATGAACAATATCAGATTGGACCAGGGACCTTTCTTTCCTAAATAAAAAAAATGCTTCAATTTCAGACAGCCTTAAAACACATAAAAGGATGCTTTCAATTTCATTTTGCAATTGTACTAGGTAAAATAAAGAACAAAATGTTATATTGTTGTAATTGTTTTTACAGATTATTTAAGATTTTTTTTTTTTTTTTAAAGAAAATCATAAGGCTATTTTGACAGCTTATTTTAAGGTAATGGGAATTTGGTCAAATCTGCTTTGTATATTTCTATACCTTTGGTACGTCTTATCTGTAGTTGCATGACTAAACTCTCTTAACACGTGTAAAGCATAAAAGCTCTGAATGTTAACTTTATGCATAAAATCCCCCAAGTAAAACTGTTTGACCTAATTCTGAAACTAGCACAGCTGAGTTTGAGCAAGAATTAGCTTATTTTCTGGAGGGCAGAGGAAGAGGTAGAATACAGTAAGTGGTAGAAGGGTCCTTTTGCTGATCAAAGTATGTGATGTTATAATTTATTTATTTTCTTGTCAGCCTTTACTGGTTCAGTCTGGTGATATGGCAGCTGTTAGGAGCATGACGATTTTATTTTAAGCTCATCCCAACTGGAAGGCGAAAAAGTCGCTCAATTTTGTTCTACGAACAGGTGAAATCAGATGGTGTCAGCAACATAAACAAATGTATTCTTGCTGAGCTTTTTAGTTGTCAGGCAGTATTATACAAAATGCAGTCAAGCAAATATGAATCTATGTATCAGCTTAGGTGCAAGAAAAATATTACATAATGTGCTTGAAAATCTTCTCCAGTTACCAGGAATATAATGTGGTTTTGTTTGCTTTTGGAAAAAGGAAAACCAAAGTATTTAGTAAAAAATATAATAGCTACTAATCTGATCCAGAAACATTGTACCAAAGAGTTTTATGGGTAATTTCTCCCTATGTGGGTGACAGATCTTTGGCTTATGTGCAGCCTTTCTCTCTTCCCCAACTGAAAACATTGCCATTACCATAGTCCCTTTGTGGACCTAGTTTCCCCAAATAAAACTTTTTTAATTATCCACTTGCCTGACTTTTGTTGTTCAAGAACTAAGTTTATAACAGATGCAGTGGCATCCAAAGAATTTAACATAATTTGAGAAAATGTGTTGCTTAATTAAACTGGCTTACTTCATTCACAATGGAGATATCATGAGAAAAATGGTTTATGACTAAATAATATAGGAGACATTTTAGTTTGCGTGTTTTGAGACATTCAGTTTTTACAGTATCATAATGAAAAAACAAGGGGAATAGTGGATGACGCACAGAACAACTTCCTTCCCTGAAGTCTACAGACTGTATGCAGACTTATGGATGTTTTTCCCCAGAGTGCAATACTGTTCTGTTATTTTTTTTCTTTTTTTTTTACATTTACTATGTATTGGGATGATGGTGGCAACAGCAGTAGGAGTTCATTCTGTAATCGTGAGTTGCCAGTTCGATCCCCAGCTCCATCTGTCTATGTCGCTGTGTCCTTGAGAGAAACACTTCACTTGCCTTTCCTGCTTAGAGGTCCCAGTGGCACCAGTGCATGGCAGTCTTGGTTTTGTCAACGTGTCCCATAATAGCTGTGGCTACAATCCATTAGTGAGACCAGTCTCCTCATTGAACCATTGTCTGAGATGTATTTGTTTTTGGGGTAACAATAAAGAGGTCAGGAAATGGATGTGCCCAATTCTAGTTTTGAGTAAAACCTCGGAGACTTTGTGGTCCTACTTAATGTTATTAAAATATAAGCAAATACCATGCCTAACAAGGAAATAAATACTTTGTTGTGTACGTAATGCTTTGTTATTTAAGACGTTATGTATTTATCTTTGTAAATCTGACCCTAAAATTACCTAAAGCATCCAGCTACATCAGCTCCAGTTGTTGGAATGCAAAATTCATACCAATCCTGACCAGTGTGACCAGCAGAAATATTGCAAGGGCCACAAATAGTTGGTGGGCTGCACCTTGAACACCCCTGGTTATTACAATAGTTTCACCTTTTATTTCTGACATTACTACTTACTAATTATTTTAAAGAATAATACACTTGAATTTTACAAGACAAATATCATGAAATGATTTATAATGTCTTATTTAGTTCATCGTGGCACTGAAATATGTGACCCTTTTACTTTTGTCTTGACATAAAAAAATAAAAAAAAACATATTTTTGTTAAGAAACCCCTATTGATTTGTATGAAAAAAGAATCAATTGCACAGAATTAGGATGTACGCTCACTGCTCACTGCTCTTGATAACCAAGTTAATCTTAATCAATAATTCACCATTTCAATATGAGATCATACAAGCTAAAATAAAACAGGAAATAACCCAGCATGACTTAGACAAGTTCCTCAATGATTTTCAATGTGCAACACCTCATATCTGCTTTAGCTTGTATCATTCTGGTCCTTGATTTTATGAATGGCAGAAAAACATTCTTGTTTTCGTTACAGTACTGGGTTAATTCCAACTAAATAAAATCTAGCAGGCCCTTTCAGTTGAGATGAAGTAGTGTTTTTGGAAATGGAAAAAGTCAAACTTCAAGAATTGGTTCAAGCAACAAAATTACAGCTGAGCATGTCTCTACATAATTGTTCAGCATAAACTTCTATCTTTATTTAACTATTTTTCAGACAGAAAGAAGGCTGATATTAGCAATAAGGTTATTCCAGAGGTAGAGGGTTACTGTTCTATCTCCACATCCATTGAAGCAATGGTATTCCATTCATTAAGTAATATAGAGTAATACATCATCAACTGATTCAGAAACACAATTAACCTTGGTCAGTTTGAAGAAACTTAAATACACCTTAAATCTCCTTGGCATCAATTGAACCCAGCATGTAACCCTGTAAGAGTTTGCAGCATTGTAATATTATCTTAGAATTTATGGCTTTTACAGAAATAGTTTGGTTAGTGCAGTTTGAAATGTTGGTCTTACTAAACTTTAAATTCTCACACAGTCAGGTGAGGGCTTTGTACAGGTCTTTGTCTGCCTGTGCAATTTTTTTCTTCTATACTTAAAACTGGTTGCTTATAAATATGCAGATTATACTGTATGACTACAATTCGAAGCCATTTTCCTGGGATTATTTTTTTTTTTTTTTCAGATGGCAATAGTAGCTCAGGGAAGAGGTGGAGGAGATCAATATTTTTCACAGACTCTGTTTCATAAGAAAATGTAACGACTTAGTGACATTTTTGAAAAATATGTAAGACACTTTTGTTTTTAATAAAGGTTATGTACTGCAGCTTCAAAGGGGTTTATGCTAACTGCTCTCTCAGTAAAAACGTTTATCCATGATGCTTCCAACTTCATATTACAAATAAGATGGTTAAAAACCAATTGCATCCTGTTATAGTTTTGAATAGTATCCAACACACTGTAAAGTGCAGAATTCATGACAATAATAAAAAAAAGACAGGTTTGCATAAAACCATTGTCATGTGTTTCTGTTTTAACAGTTGGCATTTACTGATCAAGCTCTAAAAACAGTGTGAACTTTCTTCCTGCGATGTTGTATTTAATATTCATAGTGAACAAACAGAAGCTTAAACATCTATTAAATGTGAAATTTAAATTACCACACCAGCAAGCTCCCATTGTAGCTCCCAAGAGTGGATTTCAAAATGAAATCCACTCTTAGTTGAGTCAATGCTGGCCTCACCAAATGCCTCACACCAATGGAGTGTGTTAAGGAGTTTCGGGGACTTAGCAAGGCAAATTGGACTCCCTGTAAAGTTTAACAAAATAATATTTTATGCTCAGGTATATTACATCAAAAACCTAAAAGGAACAACATTCAAGCACCACCAATCAGTGTGTCAATGATGGAAAAATAAAACTGCTAACTGTAAGTAAAAAAAACAATCTACTCCACCTCCTACTTCAAAATGTCGAAGATTTAATTTGCAGCGTTGTCTGATATATTTATAGTCATCTCTGTACTGCCCCTTGGTCAGTGTTAACTTGATGTTTTAAGTGTATTGCTATAAATATGCCAAGTGTGCCAAAACCAAAGCAAAACTTTTAAGACTGTTTTTTTTTTCTTTACACTTTCATATTAACCTCCAAATTCTACCTCTTAACGAGATTCCCTCATGAAATGTAGTCATGTTTTTTGCATATAACTGATTATGTTTCAAGTAAACACTGTCTTAATCTTATTAACATGAGTCACAGAATTTACATATTTTGTTGTAATTATTTTCATGCTTAAATGATCAGGTACAGCAGATAATGAGATAATAATCTGTTGTGACACAATTTTTTCTCATACCCTTGATGCTGCAGATATAAAACATTTTACTAAAATGTTCAAATAAATTACAGATGACATTACTTGTATCATCTATTTTCTTTTTGTAAAATTTTAGCTTATAATATAAATTACCGTCAAATACAGGGATGCATAGCTTAAATAAAATGAAATGCCAGATATGTTGAATGTATAGCTCCGTAATGCCTTGTTGTTGCTTTTTTTTGTGTGTGTGTGTGTGTGTGTGTGCATGTGTGCTATACTTTTATCTTCACTTGAGCCACAAAATAAAGCCTGACAGAAATGATTAGGTGTTTGTCATCAACACATCTTGAATCAGGCCAAGGATCTGGGTTAACTGCAAAACAAACTCAACATTCTATTTCGCATCGTAAAAATGTAAACAGAGACTTGTTTCTTTCGAAGTTATGACAGTATTTTTAGTAAAACTTCAGAACTTCACCAACTACAAAAACAAGCTGTCGGGTCTGAAATATTATTAGTACTTCAGCTGTTATATTCTCCCTGAATAGGTCAACGGTTTACCATGTATAAGAAGTGAATTTATACATGAAGTAACTTCTCCCCAAAAGAAAAACAAAGAAAACTCTATAGCTAATCTATTGACTTGCTTCTATTCCTGATTCATGAGCAAAAGACTAGAACTCCTCCTAACAGCAAGAGTGAAGTCTATTTTTGGGACTTAAGTGTGATTTAAAGCTGACCTTGAAATTTAATTCCCTATTTTTATATTGATATAGCAGGTATTATACCAAAACCATACACATAAGCACTACGTTCATTACTTTTCAGTAAAAGTTTTGGCAGAATGTCATGAATTCATTCATTTATTTTAGTTGAGCATCATAAGAATAGACAGCACATAAAATTTATACAATTATATATGACCATACTCACAAATACTACTGAGTCTGCGAGAGAAATATGTTTCTCTGGCCTTTATAAAACTTTTGTCCAGATGGCCAGACAATAACTCGGCCTTGCCTGGATCCCACAATCTGGTGATAAACTTTCAGTGTGAAACAGATAATTAGACTCTGTAAACACATTGTTTTGTGTGCTATTTGCATCTGACCTATGAAATGTTAATACAAGGAACAAAAGGCAAAATAAAAATACCTGAAAGTGGTGATAAATGGTAAGAACATGAGTTTTGCTGTGCAGTATTAAAGACTGGTAAAGACACCAAACCCAACAAAGCCTACCATGAATAGTTTTAAATTCATCATACAGAAATGTCACAGAAGTCTCTCTTCCGCTACGGCTGATCTGGAGAAAGCTAAAATCTCATGTAGGAAGAAAAACAATTTCTTTATTATAGCGTTTGTGAGCACAAGCAAACTGATCCCATGAATTTGTTAACAACTGGAGCACAATGAGCAATAAAACTGGTAAATAAAATTCAAGTTGATCTTTTGAGGCTAAATATTCTTCTGCTTTTATGCTTCAATTATTTTAGATGCTATTTTATCTATTTTTACACCAAAAATATGATGAATGATGACTGTGATAACTGGTAATGAAGATGATAGTGATTATTGAACATACTGTCTACCAGACGTTTTGGTTAAGTTGACAAACATGTTTTTCAACATACTTGGTGTAGTCAGGGGAAGTAATAATACTAACAATAATAATAATAATAATAATAATAATAATAATAATAATAGTATTTTTGTAAATACAAAAAATTACATGGACTATAACAAAAATGGGTGCCTTCCCTTACGAAGATTCATTCACACAACACCCTTGGACATAATCATGGTGTGTAACAGTGTATTCAAAATTATTGAAAAAAATACTGACAATAATAATAGAGGTTACGTTCACTCAGTCACATTTCTGTCCCCCTGCCTACTTTTGTTGATTTATGTGCACCTATTGAAATCAGAGACAAACACACCTTGATTAATTCTATTTTATCATCATAGTATTGTTAATAGCTCTCCTACAGAGTTAAGGGCAAAATTATAGTCTTCATTTAAGCAGTCCTTGGACCTGCAGTGCAGCCAACACTATAGGATCAATGTCACAAAGGACCAATTGATCTATCTTCTAATTATTACCTTAAGATGTTCTGTGAGCAGCATCATACCAGTATCCAATCAAATCCAATTAACACTGGTGGCCCCATCCAGAAAACTGCATTATAGAGGGATTACACAGCTATCTGTGCTGGTCTGATTAATGGCCACAGTAATTAATGCTGAAGGGGTCTGTCCAAGTGCCTCAGTGTCGAGGAGCATACAGCAGTGAGCCAGCTGCAGCGAGCGGGGCCTCTATTCACACATACACACACGCGCGCGCACACACACCCCTGCACGCCTACACAAGCACAAACACTGAACACCTGGATCCTCTCATGCACATATATGTTGCACACAGTGAGGTTTTATTCAGATAATTATGAACCTCTGACATATAAGTGCAAAAATAGAGTTCAAGTTTAATTTAGGTGTCAATGGAAAAAATTGTGCAAATAGTATAATAAAAAACATAATATTTGATTGGAAAATTAACAAAGGCTGACATCTATATCATCCTCTGTAGGCCTCCTTCTTGAGGTAAACTGTATAGCTTTCTAGTGTTCAAAAGTGAAACCAATTCTATACGTACCAGACAAAATGAAAAAAACAAAAAAAACATACAATGAGAAATAAAATGAAAATGAAGCATTTTGTACTAAAATTTAAAGGAGTGATTTAGTAAAAATATTATCTTATTATCTTACAAATGTCACTAGAAAATATTTTCGCCAGAAAATATTATCAATAATCATTCCTTCATCTCTTGTTAGGAAACAAATACAGTTACCTTACCTCAGGCCGTGGAGTACAAGTACTTTGGTGTCTTGTTCAGTATTGATTGCAGGATGGAGCAGAAGACAGATAAAGGGATTGGGGGATAATCAGTAGTAATGCTGGCGCTGCTCTGATCAGTCATGGCGAGGAAAGTGCATAGCCAAAAAGCAAAGTCCTGCAGCTACAGTCTAGACTCGGTTCCCAACCCTGACGCTCAAGTGTCTCTATCCTGCATGTTTTAGCTGTCTCCTTGAACTAGGTAGCATGCAGAGAAGGCAATGCAATATTTATTGTCACAACATAAATCTTGATTCTACTGACAAGAGCACAATAGATTATGATGTCTAGAGAGCATTTTCCCTTGCCATCAAAATATCCTTAATCCTTAGAAAGGAATTTGCAAAGTATCTCAATATCTCTGAAAAGTTATCACACATTTTATGCCTTTTTGATTTTTCTGATATTTAATGTACTTACACATATATATGCACATTATTCTTTTATTTCCATTTAATTAAAAATGCAAATATTTAACGATCAAAACTAAAAGCACATAAATGTTGTGGTAAACAGTGTGCACAAGGCAGAATGAGAATGTGAAATTGACCTTTCTTTTCTTATTTTGATCATCTCTCAGAGCTTGATCACTATGTCTCAAAACAGTTGATGTTATGCAGAACATTTATGCTGACTAAGCACAAATTATGGCTTTGCTTAGCTTTGCGTTTCATTTTAAGCTATTTTTGTACCACCAAATTCTGCAGATGTGCTCTATTTAAAAAGAACAGACCTGTTTGACTGTGTTACCGACTTGATTCCTCTTTGATTTCATGAAATATGAATTTCAAAACCAAACAGCAACAACAACAATAGTAACAAGTATATAGTAATACTACTACTACTAACAATAATAATATTACGTAATGATGACTGCATGATGGCAGTCATCATTTCCATCATGCAGCAAGACAGTCGTGGGTTTAAGTATCATCTTTCTAAATATTTTCCCCATGCATGTTCTTTACAAGTACTTGCACTTCAGCACACTGTCCAAAAACATGATTCTTTGATTAATTAGTCTATTTTAAATGACCTTAGGTACAATTGTGTTAGTGCAATTATACCTAACAAGTCCAGGGCATAACCTGTTTTTGGCGCAATGAAGGCTGGAGATAGGCCCCATGCTTTCTGTGACCTCTCAATAGTCTAGAGCACATCCCAGGTTATGCTTTTTAAAAAGAATAGTTTTATTATTCATTATGCTGTTACATGGTAAAGTAAAACAGCATGAATTCAGTAAGAAAGGCTTTAAATACAAACTCGAAAAGGAAACCATAACTGTGCACGTCTGCATTTGATAAAACAGACCGCAGTCAGTTAGATAAAGAATACAAACCACTCAAAGAAAGAGAACAAAGGAACAGATTTAGAATGCCATCCTTCCCGGAGCAAAACTAGAAAGGGAATCTGCTAAATGTGGTCTGTGCTTTTGACAATTTTCACAATGTCAGTGTTCTAGAATTTTAAGCAATGAAGGACTGCTACTATTTGTTTCCTTGTAGTGCTGCAGGTCTTCCAAGCATAACAGTACCTATGTGGAAAATACCACAAGTTTGCTGTCTGGGCTGTGATTGGCTGGTCTGCCTGTCAATCATGGTTGACGACAACCTATCAGAGCCTTAATGTGTTGGAACTTTCTAGACTGTGGCAGAACAGGTTTTGTTTTGTTTTTTTGTAGTAGCTTGCAGTAGTTCAACAGTTTAGCAACTGTATTATCAAAAAAGAGTTATAAGTGTGATGTTTTCTGATCATTTAGTTTTGTTGCATCAAGAATTGTAAGCTGAGTGATAATAAAAGGACGCCACATCTTTGAATGGGTGCCTGCAGTTCTTTTCTGATACAAATCACCACGCCCTGCAGGTGGGACCTAATATGTGTATTTCATGTCAAACTTGACTATGGAAATGTTATTGAGAAATGTTTCAGCACCAACATGAGCTTATATGTGAAAAGAGCGGGATGAGATCGCATGAATCACTCTTTTCCACACCATGGTCTGCATTCTTCCTGTGTTTTGATCTACTATATGTTGCCATGAAATGTTTCTGATTATTTTTACTAAACATGTTGATTTTCTTCTTTTGCTATGAATATGCGCAGTGTTTTCTGTGACTGTATGAGACATTCACAATTCACTGAAATTCTAATAATGAGTGGATCATAGATAGTTCACACCTAGTTACCACCAGCTCAGATTCCAATTTGTCAGCATTGTCAATGCTATAGAAACATGCAGTAATAGTTACGGACTCGGTGAAAGTCGCCTGCTGACTCAAACTTTAACAAATGTCAACCATGTCATTTCACAATATTTTACAATTATTGTTAATTTGCATGTAAGGTCCTCAAGGAGCACTAACATTTTTTGAGAACATCTCCATCCACACATATTTCCACAAAGCACACAAATACACACATCACTACATATCTTTTTTTTTTTTTTTACTGTTGCACAAAAGCTTAATGATGAGATAGCAGAAAGCAGAGAGCATATCCATTCCATTTGACACATGTTTTATTATTCCGGCATTATGCATCTATTGCTAAATGTCATGTAAATGCTTCAGTGAATTTCAATTTACCATCAAGCCACTAAGCCCCAGTTCCTACTTTGAGCTGATAAAGTGAAATTGAGGAATGCAAAAAAGAGGCTGGAGAGACAGAGAGAGTTCATGGGACACTTCCCTGAGAGCAGTGTTATCCACCATGAATACAGAATGTCACGAGCAGTGAGGAAAGGAAAGTCATTTGTCAGCTGTATCAAGGATCTGGGTAATTACTGTAGAAACAGCAGCCTGGTGGTTATCCTGCTGAAGAAGTACAAGAGAAGAAATGTCTAAGTCTGTTTGAAGGAGACTAAATTCTGCATTTGTCAGACCTGACACTACTGGGAAGGCCCCTTTTTCAAACAAATATGTAAAAATAAAAATATGTATTTTTCTACATTGCTTAATGTTTTTGTGCAACTCTAAGGTGGCGATTAAAATTCATACACATTGAACCATAATCTCTAAAAATTTACAACGTTTTAATTCATTTTGCCAAAAACTAACTAATACGTAATTCCCATCCTTGGTCATATTTATAAATGCAGCGGCAAGCTGTAATGATTAACAATGGCTTTCAGAGAACTCCTAAACTCATATGGCTATATTAATCATGCTGACCGTTTTTTTATTTTAACTCTTCAAAGGTCCCATGCCCTGTTTCCTGGCACTTTTTGTTGTCTTTACGAGATATTTTCCAAAATATCCGGAAAAGCCAGGGTAAATAAATAATTGATATTGGAGAGGATATGGTGTTCACAGTTTCACACCATCATGTCTTTAAACTGATTCATGATAATCTGATGTAGACTGACAAAAAGTGGTAAGCAACAGTCATTGCGTATAACATCTCTCAATCTTTAGTAGTTATTTCTTTTATTCTTAATCCAGACACCTTCAAATGTTAATAAACTATGACTTTATATTTCTCTGCTACTGTTATATGAATGAATACATACTGTTATTTACATTTGATACACCTAATAAAGAAAGCATCTAGAATAAACAGTCTACATTTAGAACAGGGTTCTATACATTCTTGAAAAGTCTTTAACAGTATGGAATTTGACAGTACTATTTTCTAATAATGAAAAGAAAACATAAAAGCAACTGGAGAAAGGCACCAGTCCTTCTGGCCAAACTGCAAGCATACGTGTGTTCAGATAATGAATGGATGGATTATGCATTGATGTAAAGTACACCATTGATTTACAATATCTCAATGAGTACATAAGTTTATAATCAAAAAGTTTTGGTTATACTAGAATTTTTATCCCTGATCCTCAGAGCTGTTCCAGGTGTCTCTCTACTGCTATACACCTGACTTCAGTGCACAGGTGATTGGCAGGCATCTGCAGCAGTTCATGCGATACTGAGAAGGTAATTCAATCCTTTAAAGTAAGTTTGTAGGTACCAATAACAAGGTACCTACTGTTATTGGTACCAGTAACAAGGTTTGACAAACACTGGGCTGTACAACATAGTATTTATGCTACCAGTAATGCTATGGAAATTAAAAATTGAACTTAAAATTAACATTCTCCAATCCCTTGAATTTAATTTTTAGATGTTTGCTGCAGAGGTTCCTTTATTTGTGCTACACTCTGTTGGTATTTTTATTTTTTTTCCTATTTTACTTCAAAACCTCAACACATTTTTTAAGCTTAATTGATTAAAAGAAATCTTATATGTGCTGACAAGAAAGTCTAAGACAAAATAAAAATTCACTCTGGAGGCTTTTTTAGAGACTCTTTACATATGAATGTCCATCACTGTTTCCGGATTTGTAACAATAGCAATACATGTGGCAGACGGTATGGTCAGGAAAAGAATGGTAACAAGACTAAATGCTCTTTTTTCAGTCAGAGGGATCATGTGCTCCTTCTAAAATGAATTTTATCTCATACACACATGTAAATCACGTCAGTGCTCATCTCTCTCTTGGCGGGAAAAGCAGTTCAGAGAGACAGCAGGGATAAATCAATGGGTAGGGCCCTGATGTAGCCTGTGTGGGCCACGACATAGATGAAGTCACTGCAAGCAGCCTCTCTGGCTTTAATGATGTGCAGTGAGCCAGTGGAGGCGTGTAAATCTACAGCTGGCATCTCATTCTCTGCAGCCTCTATTCTTACCAACCTTTGAGATATCTCTGTCAAAGTCACCTCTGTGCACCTGTTACAGGTTCAAGTGCAACAATTCCCTCAGTGGGTAAGGGACAAAGAGAGAGAGCTTACCAGAAAGAGAGAAGCTTATGCCACAAGTTTTACTTTACTCAAATCCAGAAGAAAATACCAGCAATCTTCAACTTGCAAGTACTAATAATGCTATCATTAATATTATTAATACTGTAAACAATTACAATCCAGATTTTTAAACATTTTTTTTTATTTTTTTTTAATAGAGCACATGAATGTATGAAATTGAACACTAGTTATCTAGTTTGAAATGCTCCTGATTTATGGGTGTGGGCCTTTCGTCATTTGTTAAATTCCAGTCAGTACTCTCAAAACTACATCATTTTACTTAAAATTGCTATAAAGCAACATGTTGGGAAACAAAAAATGTGCACAAAGCAGCTAATCTTTTATGCTACTGAATGTCGGGAATTCTCCATATAGCCTTGGCTGTTGACATACTGTACATACTCAATTAATCTTAATCCTTTTTACCAAGGAGTATGCTATCAAAATTCACTGAATGTTCAATATGACTGATTTGGTCATTTTCATTCCCACATAAAGCTCATGCAATGTAATCCCTTGAACTGAAAATGTGGCATTATATGTAGGGAAATTGCCTCTTTCTCAAATAAACATCAACTGGAAAACTGACTAACACTGGTGAAAAAAGTAGAAGATTTGTATGTCGTGCTCTGCATATATATTTATATGTTTTTTTTAGTTATGTAATAGGTATTATTAAAAACATTTTAAAGGGAGTGTTTTGAGTCTTTTGAGCTTTACATTACGTTATAATGTAATTCCCTCATCAAAAACATGTGAAGTTTGCTTTGATTCTTTATAAGTTTGAGAAATCCTTGGCAGCTAAAATGCTTACACCCACAAAGCACCACCTATTTCCAAAAAGTTCCTCTTTGGAGCTATAGTCTCCAGCCAAGCATCTGCTTCACAGAGCACATCTCCCCAAACCTCCCCACTCAGCTCCTCTAGACTAGCAGCAGCAGCAATTAGCAAACACCTGGAGGAACTATGTGTCTACTGAGCTTAACATACAAACTACTTCTCAGTTCAACGCTCCTAAGAATGATTGCAAAAGGCATAATGGATGAACATTGTTGTGAGGACGTGCTGAAGGTGGAATATCAGAAAGAGGAGGAGCTTCTAAACGAGAGAGAGAGAGGCCCAATTTCAAGGTGCTAAATTACATCAGATTTTTTTAACTCATATTTGATACATACTACATTGTTATAACAACTGAATCTAAAGGTTACTGCATTATACTATAGTGGTATTATGTGCTTGGAATATACATCATACTACCCATTTAATAAAAAGTGAATGTTCAACACTGATATGACTATCAGTGATTCAAATACTATAAATCTGTGTTACATATGATTTCTGGCCATGTCCATTAATATTGTCTTATTTTGACAAGTTGTTACTGTTTTCTTTATAATCATCAATATTCTGCAGCTGTCATCTGTATGTAACTTTGCATAATATTTAGAAAAACCCAACTATTGGACACACTACAGAAGAAATATCTGGTCTACATTTATAACTGTATATGAATCTATCTCTGAATTGTGTTAGAATATAATTGGAATGAATTGGTTGGACAAATTATTCTAAGCAAAATTAGTTCATGTACATGCAAAAGAAGTGAATTAATTTCTAATCAATACTTTTTTTCCCCCCCAATTATTTATTCATGTTCTATAACAAGACACATTTTGATATCTGGATCCGATGTCAAATGTTTGCATTTAACATAAATTTTAAATTTACACACTGATTCAAATTGTATGTCGCAAAAGACATTGTTTTGTTGGAAAGCATTACGGATTCACTAAAACTGCAGCACTTAACACAATATTAAGTCAAACCTATTTGAAGTATTATGCAGACACTTAATTGCATATTTCAGTAATCCTGTCTATCAAGCATGATTTTAGTTTACACTCAGTAGTTGGGTTAGGAGTGGGACACAGGTGAAGTGGCTCAACCTTGCTTTAATTGAAATTTTGAAAAAAAAAAATAATTGAAAAACAAATTAAATTTATTTATGTATTCACAACAGAAACCAGTTGATCTGCAGTGCACTTTATTTTTTTAAGCAAGAAAATGCTTTTACTGCTTTTAAGGAATGAGCGGTTTGTCAACATCAAGACAGCAACAATAGCCCTAACTGCCCTGAGGCATTACAACACATTAAGTAACGTAACAATTTTAATTAGTATCTACTTTTAAAGTCAACGTTCAGTTTTAATAAATAATAACTATCAAAAGTCCCAGAACAATGAAATGTTTTGTGACTGTTTTGATTAAAACTCCCTTTATGTTGGGAAATTAAAGCACAGCTGTTCAGCTTTTGAAAGCATTCTTTGTAGTGCAACTTTGCTGTCTTTTACAGAAGAAAAATCAGTCAGGCAGTAAGTGAAAGAGACAGTAATTACAAAGCAACTAAAAAGCTGAGCTGATGAAACTAAATGTTAGGAAGCAAGAGAAAAAAATATTGTGACACAAATATAAATTAAGCAAAAAGCAGTAGATAGAGAAGAATGAAACATTAAAGTAGCTGAGAAATACAAGCAGCAACGGGAGAGTTCAGATGAATAACAGGCTGTTTTAAGTGCAAACATGAAAGCAAGCGCTATCCTGCCGTTTTCAAATATTGCATTTTTCTGTGTTTTTGTGACAAAATAAGCACTTGTATACTCTAGCCAGTGTAGGGAGTAGACTCTCTGATATTCACACCTCAGTAAATACATGTAAATATAAAGGTAACATGTTGCACAACAACATACTGTATAAAATATCAAAACAAAACACTGAAACAAAGACAAACATGGTGAGATCATTTCTTTTTTCTTTTTGTCTTCATGCTACAACCAGAAGAACGAGTAGAGCTCTGGTCCAACCAATTTCGGAGCCTCTTTTTAAAAAATAAAATTGGAGAGAAAACAACAACACAATAGATACATTTACAAAAATCCCACACCCATATTCTGTCACTGAATGCATCATTGCATGTAACATTAGTCAAGGTTCACAACATCAAATGCAAACCTTTCTCACATAGTGAATTGCAAGTTTGCTTTGTTTGCTATTTAGAACTTTTTGGAAACATTTTCAGATTAATTCTCATTACAAGATTGTTTTCCAGAAAGCACACAAGCCTATGAAGTTGTTCTACTCCACCTCAATTGCCCATGTTGAGAGTTCTTGGTGATCCTTCCACCTTCTTAAACTAGTTAGTGGTTAATTATGGCATGCAAAATAATCAACAGGGCCACATAAAACATATAAGCCGGATTTCATCATCGGGCCTGGATTATGCCACATGTCAATCGCTCTGCAGGAAGTATTGTGTTTGAATGCATGTACATTCAAACAGATGTACAGTCCAGGGTAGCAAAACGTTGCTGCTTGAAAACAATTCTAGAGAAAGATTATTGTATCCTAAAAATAACAGATGTCCATGAGAGCTCTTGGTCATATGGGCTGACTTATCATGCTCTATTCTTATAAGCTTAATATGCTTTGTGAACTATTTCACACACAGAACACCTGCCCTCTGGTTTCAATGCTTGGTTTTGCAGAGTTGCAAACACAAAAACAGGTAAAAAGCCTAGCATCAATGTGGAAGAAAGCCCCTTCTAATCCTGCCGTTTTTAGCTGTGTGTGCTTATCACAATGCACAGAGCAGGGCGGGTAAACAATGCCATGTATGTCAATTCAAAAGAGTCATTGCTTTGCATGCTTCTCACTGATGTGCTGTGCCATGCAGAGGTATTGTGTGATTTCTGCCTCTAGCAAATCTCTTGAAGCTGGGTGCATGTGCAAGGTGCAAAATGTGGACTCTCTAAAAAAATACAACATGTTATGGGAAGGGCATGCTCAAATATGGTATTAAGGTTGTTGGAACCAGTTTTATTATAGATTTAATAAATTTTATAGTGATTTCAAGGTACAAATCTTTGTAAGACAAACAGCAGACAGTTACAAATATGGGTCTTAAATCTTATTTATTCTTAATGTTTCTGTTTGAGGTGACACTTCTTCCAACTTTCCACTATCTAAGGAAAGCCTAGAAAACAATGAATTTACAGGCATTTTATTTCCAAAATAACGAGTCTGCTGTCTGTCATCATTGAGGTTATGCAATGGTTCAGACCCTATGTCTTATCATAAATGTATGATAATAAGATAAAAGGCAATGCCATGTATGTCAATACAAAAGAGAGTCATTGCTATAGTACTTTGATTCTCCATTTGCTCTGTATTTTCTTTCTAAAACAATAACATTAGTCATCTGAAATGTTAACATGGTAACCAATCTTTTAGGCAATGGTTGACTTAATGATTATTTAGAAGTCGTTATCCAAGTTTTCTATTTAATGTCTGCTTGTTCATATTACAAAACTGGAAAGCTGCACATACTAGAAAACATTGAGTCAAATGGAAGAATAAGTGGAGGGAGCCTGTCATGACATATGCTTAGGGCAACCACAAAAACTGAACAGCAACGCCACTGCTGATACCATACACTTCTATCGGTCACTTTTACTGTAATCACCTCAGAGTTAAGCTGACAAACCAGGCAGAGGAAGGAAAAGAAAAAGGCACAGAAGTAACAATAAGTCAGTAAGAGTGAAACATGTGAAGTTAAAAAGAGTGGATTTTAGAAACTCATTTCTTGTGCAGGTGTGTGTTTTGAGTTGTGTCGGTTTTGGGAAACACTACTTGAGGCAATAGCGTAATGCTTTGTGACCTTTGTGTCACAGCAGATCAGAGAGATCAGCTTAGAATATTAGTGAAGATGGGAGATTTGCTTTTCTTTTTATATTCAGCAATAATTCAAATGTTAGAAACACTAGTATTACCTTTGAATCTTCACAGATGGATTTTAGCTGTCTCAAGGGAATAACTCCAGTCACAAAATATTACACTCCTCCTCCCCTCAGTTCTGGAAAAAAAAACTAATTCAACATTTATATTGCCCTTTGTTGAGTTTTTTAGTGTGGTGAGAAAAGAAAACATTAATACACAAGATTATTCTTTTTACATGGATTACAAAAGAAAGACCTAAACCTGATTTTCTCAATGTCAGCAATATCTTTCTCCAGTGAGAAAAAAAACCCCCAAAACATCCTTTTGTCAAAAACATACATAAAAATGTCCCTGAAAGCTTGTGGAACCATTACTTCACCATGGTCATTTCAACAATTAATCAAATCTTGAGGAAGGGCTGCCAAACCAAATACACCAAACCGAATAGTCTTATGTTCATTCATCCTTTATGCCAGGACTGGTTTTCTGTTTTCAGTAATTTTGCACCTTTACACTCTGACTAAATGTATTTTATCTTTTTCTGCCTCTGACTCCTGGAAGAGTCTGTGCCAAACAATCAACAGATTTTCAGTTCTCTCTCACATGAACACTTCTGACAGGGGAGAGCAAAAGTGAAATTTGTAACTTTTCAACAATTCTCTTAGTTTAGTCTCACCATGTAGTGCAGCATCTAATTGCATAATGCTGGTGTAAAATAGTAAATATGTATTTTCATCCTTTTTTGCACAATAGAGCTCGAATATATTTTGCAAGTAACACTACTGTGAGTTCGTTAGAAATTTTGAGGACTCAAACACAGATAGGAGGCAGGGAAGATTCCTTTGTAGTGAAGCTCAGTAAACAAAAGGAAAAATGGAAACTGTGTAGAAGAAAAACAAGAATATGTCAAAATAGGGAGCAGAAAAATCTGAAAATTGATTATTAAAAACTATAAATCCAAAAGAGGAGAATGGTGGAACAAAGACAAAGTGATAAGGGATTCATACGACAATGAATCTGTGTATGTAAGCTTGTGCATTCTATTAGTGTGCAACTCTTATGTGACTTGAACATGCGAGTGTCACATTTAGTGGCATGCTGGCCTGACTTAGCACTTGACTTCTTTTTCCTGGTGCAAAGCAGTGTAGGGAGTAGACTGCAGGCAGGTCCAGTATGTGATGGCTGACTTCTTGGTGAGTCCATGAAAAACTAATTTGTAGAATTCTAACTATTAGGACCTGATGCTAGTGATCGTCCGGCAACACCGATGCGTCGACGCATGCGTCAAGCCCATGGACAAAACCCCGTGTCGGTGCGCGTATTGCTTTCAGCAAGTCACGTGACCGATACAGTAACTGTTTTGAAATGACAGTGGAGTGCCAAACTGTGTTTATAAGGAAGCAAGTCTGTCAACGGGATGCTTTTGCCAAAAGAATTCTTGATCTTTTACGGTACAGCGTCAACTATGGAGCCTCAAGGCAAACGAAAGGTTTTGTAGTTTGGGACCATTTAGATCCATGTCAGAAAATAAGGGATTGGTTATCACTTCATTGTTGTTTCATCCAGTTATTTTCAGTTTCTACTTGATCTATCTGAGTCCAAATTCAGCTGAAATTCACTTTTAGTTTACTTTCATATTATGTTCTGCAGGTTAGGTGTTGAATAGGTTCAACTGAACTGTCTTATTTAAATAAATCCACCTCCTCAATGCTGAGGGATTATAGGGTCAGGCATCAGAATGAAGCCCCACATACACCTACGATAAACTCAGGTATACAGCCATTCTACAAATTACTCAGCTGCTTTTTTTTAATAAATTATTTCATATCAATGTATTGTTTACTTAATTTTTTTTTCTACAGCAGGAGAAGTTGTATCAAAAAAGCTTAACAGACTAAATTTCAAAATGCTGGAAAAACTTCTTTTTTTTTTTATGAAAATTTGTGAAAAAAAAAAAAACTCCAGTCCACAAGTATCTTCATTCCAAACACATTCACTTAAATTTTCACTTCATGTTCACATTATTTATTGACTGTATCTAAGAATATCAAATATATTTTGAATTTAACTGAAGATATGACATAATACAATATATAATATACAATAAAATACAATGACTTAAATCTTATTGTATAGACTAGCTCATCAAATCAGTCTGTCAACTACGTTGGCTGTAGGGATTTTTAACGTCCAGCAGGTGTCAGTATTCAGTGACACAATATTGACACAGTATCAATACAGTTTTGCTATGGGTCGAAACGCTTCATGACGCCTCATTTACCCATCACTACCTGATGCACTATTTCACTATTACCTGCAAAGGACAGTGACTGTCCCGCGGGCTCTGGCTCCTAACTCTGTTTCCAAACCCCCAGAGCACAGAGGGTCCACATTTTGATAATACTCTCACCCGTAAGCAATCAAACGCTAGTGGCGGAGTATAAACTTTATTACACGTCACAGTGGCTAGCAAAAACTCTGCTTTTAACTCTCCACATCACTTACATTGCTTTCTGCCTCCATGAAATTGTGTTTTCTTTCTTCTCTTTTCCCTGTTGTTGCCGTTGTTAATCATGAAATAACATAATCAGTTAGCCAATTTAAATAAACACCAACATTTCCTGTTAAACTTGTTGTATTGCTCATATTACCCTGAATTTGCTTCTGATTGGTTGATAAGTTCCGCATGATTACTATTGTTTGATAAGTATTCAATATAGGTGTGTCTTTAGTGATGCTCTTCTAGACCATCATGTGTTTTTGAGTTTTCTAAAACATCAAGCAGTTGACCCAGCCAAAGTTAATTAGTCATGCACTTTCTTTTGATCTATCTGAAATGTCACTACAGAGCAAAAGTTATTCTGTTGACTTTGTAAGCATATAGATGAAACAACTGGTGATGTATGAACTACCAACCAAAACATTGGCTTTATGTGCTGGTATTTCATCTGGAATTTCCAAGAAGGAATTTGATATCACTCGAAAGCCTACGCTGTCAGATTTTGAGTGGATGATAAAATAAATGTAACACTTGGATTACAAAGCCTGAGTGAACTGACATAATCTTAAAAGCAGTGTATTGCGTTATGCTGTTGTCAGCCCAGTTTTCTTGTCAGTGACTCTCACTTATGGATGCAGGGTTGTCCGTGTCAAAGTTTAATCAGATGGTATTTTAGAAAAAATTACTGACATGCAGTTAATAGTCATTTCAAGAACACACAGATGAAAATATCTTTATAATAATGTCACTTTGACTATGATGTCTAGTGACATGGAAAACCATCTGCAGAGCTACAATTGCTTGTAAAACATTTCATTTTGTTTAGCAATAGTCATAATACAGCTTAGCCAAGGTTTTCTTTAAGTATTTACCCCAAATTAACTGTATCTACCCATGAATGGATTTAATTGAATTGTGTGTAAAAGGAGAGTCCCAATCTGATATTGATATTGGAAACTGATCTAATATCAGCTGAAAAACAAGATTAAATTGGGCTTCATCTAGAATCTCGGGTATAAGAATGCAGAAAAAAAGCATCCCACTCCATTAAAAATAAGAATAATACAAGAATAAAACATTAAGCTGGACAGTCTACATGATCAAAGACATTTTAAAACACATCTGATGAATTCTAAAACTTTTTAAATTTTACAATCTCAAAGAAACTGAGATTCTTTTTCTTTTTTTTAACATTGGGCTAAAACTCTGATTTCATTCTAATGAAACCAAGGTCATGCATTATATTTTCTTGTCTCATCTTATGAGCTGGTTGTATTAAAACATCCTTATTTAACATGTACAAGTGGTTAGAAGGACCTTCTTTTTAACCTCCTGCACACAAAAAACAGCCATTCTCGGGTTTCCACCCCCATTTTTAACTAAAATACACCATTTAATATATGACTATTGTCCGTGTTTATATTCCACTGCATTTATCATACAGTGAGTACATGCACCATTAGCACTGCTGTCGTCACAGGGGATCAAACCTATAACCTTCACAGTATTGCTGCTTAGTTTAATCAACACACCACATTCACATCCAGCAGAAATACACTGGTAACAAACTGGTTGGAAATAATGTTGCTCTTCTTGTAGGAATGTCAGTTCGTTGTAATAATGTGATCTGCTTTTGCAAGAGATTTACATATAACATTTTGAAAATGCTTTCAAAGGATGAAAATAAAAGGTCTCATAGAAAGTGCCTTTTATGTGTGTTGGGTTGAGATTATGCCCTTCTGACTAAAATATTTAGCGATGTTCTAATTTTTCTTTCTGACCATAAAATGTAGTTACATTAAGGGGTGCTGACAACTATTACTTTTAAATCAAATGTATGGCTTACATGTGGTTTCCTCCATATTTTGTTGTGTAATGTCCTTCAGCAGTGGAAAAAGGACAACAAAGACAGGTTACCTGTCAGAGAACCAATTACAGGAAGCAATAAAGGCATTGAAAACATTCGATAGAAGAAATTTTTGGTACCTCTCTCCCCTTGGCAGTCCACTCGTTCTCACTTGCACACAATAGTGAAAGGTAGCACGGAGGTAGCAGTCTATGAGGCTTCCTCTCTGCTTGCTTCTGCAATGTTTACTTTCAGCACACACAAACCAAAAGTGGTAAAGGGGAGAAACAGCAAGCGACTTGAGTATTGCTGACAAAGCACAACAGGGTCACAGGAAGGCCTGATGTACAGGAGTCCAATTTCTCAAACAGAGGCTGTCATTCTTAAAAGAGCATCCGTGTACCTTTAAATGGCACAGACATTATAAAAGCAAATAGATTGCCATCCACAGTTCACGCGAGATAAATATATTAGCACTACTGTACCAAAACATTAAGATAACAGTTCCACATTGGAGAGCCTAATTTTTTAAGTTGAACTTCAATCTATTTCACCTAATTCTACTAGTTTTATTCAGTATCGAGGGAAACTAACAATCTATTTTGCTTCATACATGCATATTAGTATAAGCCCAGTGATTATATTGATTTTCTTTTTAATTTATGAGCAACCATCAGAGTTAATCAACATAGTTTATCTGAATTTATGTGGTTTCATTTGCAGCAATTGCACGAGGTGTTTAAGTCTAACAAATTAACTGTTTTTGGAGGGGAGTCAGAGAGGCTGTCGAATTAAACATGCACAGTTAAATTTTTGAAAATATCTGCTTCCCTTTTTTTTTTTTTCATTGGAACTGTCTGCATAGTTTATCAATTGGTTCCATGACACTATAGATATCTTAGCAGACGACAATTAGGAGTGAGATTAGTGTGCCAAATATTTAAAAGGATATTACTGTGCTCATCCAAAAAGACAGTGTCAGAATTGTTTGACACGCAATGTTTTCCTGTTCCATTTCAGTGGTTTCATGTTCCACAGAGCATAACAGTGGAGATGGAAGCACATTTACCAAATAAGTTCTTGCGTAGCAAACTTTCACTCCAACTGAAATTTCTGAGGTCTGTGATCATTTCAAGAACACATGGATGAAAATCTCTGTAAGAATTTTCCTTTGACTATGATGCCAGATGACATAAAAAAGCATTTGCAGAGCTACAATTGCTTGTAATAAATTTTGTTTAGCAGTGGTCATAGTATTGCACCTTAACTGAATAATTTAAAAGACCAAACCTACAGTTCAGAAGGGAGAACATTTAGTTTTTGTGAGATGTGTGGTCCATGCTAGTTTGCTACCTCTACATATTTTTTATTACAGCCATTAACACATTGACTCTCCAGTCAATGTCTGTTGAAATTGCGCTTTGTGTAGCCTGGTTGATTCGCTCCAAACCACTTGGTTCACATTTTTGTTCCTTCTTTTTTGTAAAATTTTAGAAGTCCACTCAATTGGACAACAGGATGGAAACATGACTTTAAACATATTAACTGAAGCTCAAGCTGAATTGCCTTCTTTATTTTAGGTAATAAAAAATTCAGTCATTCTTTTGTTGGTGCTTGATTCTTTCATGCATGTTTGATTAAATCCTTGAATCTCTTGAGGCACTCATTCAGTGATGCCTAAATGCTTGCTCAAACAAAGTTCCTTCTTGCAGCTGCAGTCTTCAAGTTGAGATTGTCTCAACTTCCGCAATGCCCCTCACCACTCAACTTCACCAGACTAGTGGCAGCACCAATTAGCAAACACCTGGTGGAACTGCAGTCCTGCTAAGCTTATCATACAAATAACTTCTAACACTCCTAAGAATTTAAAGCCGTAAAATTGCAAAGTCAAATTTCTTTTAAGTTATGCTTGATATATACAGAATAATTATAATTACTGAAGTTATAAGCTATAAAATGGCATTATGTGGCTGGGTAATATATAGTGCAGCCCTTTTAAAATCCTTAACTCATTCAAAGCCCAGAATTCAAAGCCTTGGACTGTCTGAAAGTGCTCACTATGATGTAATATCTAACTTGAACGTCTTTCCTCCCACACAGCAAAACTGTTCGCCCTAAGACAGCAAAATCAGGGATGAAAGACTTTTAGTTTTGAGGGTTGTCCTCTGTGAAGACCTTTATTTCACAAAGGTTAAATCTGACCTCCTTTCATGGGTTTCAGCTATAGTTCACACACATTGTGTCATACCTCATATTTACCGCTTGTTGTTTAACATGGATCATTTCTGGCCCCAACATAATATATAATCATTCATCCTAAGAAACAGTAATGTTGCAATTGGGCCACATTTGATCTTAGCCCTATCCAGAACAGAGCCTGATGTGTCATAGATGTCCAGAGAATGCCCAAATTTTGGAGGCCATCTGCCAGTCTCTACAAAGAAACCAAAAACAGAGGTCTATATGTAAAACAGTCTTCATTTACAAATTTCATAGTTTTTTATTGTTCTCTGGATATACTTATTTTTTTCCGTTTCAACTATAATTTACTACCACCCCTGTTTTATTTACCAGTATGTTCTTTAATTCCTCTTAATTAGAAACTAACTTAAGTATGATTCAAGATTTGAAATGTAGTTTGGTCTCCACAGGTTAGTGCCATTCAGCAAAGGATGTCTTAAAATTTGCCTGCATTTGGTATTGTTGGTTTCGTCTCAACTTCCGAGAGGTTAAAGTTGTTAAATCAATTAGTAGAATAAAATATGTCATATTTTACCTGTAGCTGTATAACCTTCACATCCATTAAGGCCTGTATTTGAGAGATACATTTTTTTTTGTCGCTGTTTGCTCTTTCCCGTTGGAATTATTCATCTGAAGCACTGTCTGGTATAATTTTATAACCTCCTTCTCTACGTACCTTGACGTCTGTATCCGTTCCTCTTCCCCCACTCATCTAATAGCTTAAGTCTTCCCTGAGGCATAGATGGCCAAGTATAATGCTTCCATGGATAGGCTTATAGTAGCTGAAGGTCTTTCTTGTCATGGGAACAATATAAAAATGATAAAGATAAAACATTTTCAGGATCTTGATGTATTTCATTTTGTTAAAACTAGCTGACTGCCTTGTATTTGGAGTAGTGTATTGTAAAATTGTATACACAGGCTCTCTCCTTTAGTTGTCTTGTTTTATTTTGAATCTTTGGTGTTCTGCCTTAAATGCCAGAGAAAAATAATTATTTTCAGATTTCTTATCAAAATATAGATGTTTACCACCATAATTTTCTTAGTCTTCCCATTTTGGAGTACTCCGTTAGAGAAGTTTCCAAAGAAATTCTAGAGACATCCCAACTTGATAATGATGATCAATAAGTGGATCAGACCAACTCTTGAAAGTGATTTCTTTTTTATTATTTTCATCTGATATTGCTTCTATGAACTAATTTTTCTTCATTCTCAGAAGGCAAATTTTAATTCTGCTTAGCAAATACATTCTGACAAATATGTTCATGAAACAAGGACATAATCCTCTAGCAACACCTAATTTCTTATATAATCACAAACTAAAAATAGCCTAGCAGATGGAAATGACAAAAAAAGAAAAACAAATTCTCTTACTACTACATTTGCGGTAAGATAAAATGCTGTAGGTGTTATTCAGATGACTCATTTTGCCATAAGAAGAGGTACTGAGAACTGTCTCACCAGCTCATCTACACACAGTAAATGGAGCACTCCAACCCTTCGTGCAGCATATTAGTTTGTCTTATGTTACAAACTGTTTTGTCTTTGAAGGGGGAATATATTTCCTTTTCTTCATTTTAAATATAAATGTGCTGGAACGGATGAAATTATGAATAAGCTGATTGCAAATGTAGCTTATATGTTAAATACATTCCTGCTACTTCTCAATGTAGATGCTTGCTAATCCAGGCTCTGATAGGCAAGGAGGTTGAATTGGGTCAACCTCTCTGCAGACAGCGAACATCATATATATTTTCTCACCAGGAAGGTTTCATATTTAAGAAATATGCATTTAAACTGTTGAATCATAAACAGTTTTTATGACTGTCATGTTCTATGGGAAGGGATACTGTTCTTGGAAGAGGAAAAACACTGATGGAAAAATAAAGTGCCATAATGTTCTAGAAAATTATGAAAGGTATTCTTCCATAAGATTTTTCTGAAATAAGATTATGTCTTTTATTTCATGGAATGACATAATATTTAGTCAAATGTAATTGTAGATAATGTAAGTTTCAGAATGTTCATTACTTCATGAATTGAAATGTCTACATTTACATGCTGAATATAGTTTAACTACGAAGAAGTGGTTTTTAAGACTTTTCTAAAGTAATTAAAACAATATTTGCACTAAATATGTATTTTTATTGATATAAATATATTTTCACTTAATATTCTTTATACTGTATAAACTAAATAATTCTTAACATGTTTTTATTTTCCTTCTCGCCAACAACAATGTTGGTACAAAGAATACACACACATAAGCAGGTACATGAAGGATGAATTTTTATTTGTATACTGCTAAATGTAACTAAAAAGGACACTAATTGGTGTGCAAACCAAACAGAAATGTTACCAATGTTTAATTCTCTCGATTCATCCAAATTGAACTGAACTGATGTAGCAAAACACAATCTCTCAAAATCACATTTTTTAATCAAGTGCTATTGCCAACAGCACTTGTATGCTACTTCATCTTGTCAGACAAAGTTGTCGGAGGAAATTACTTTTTCACTTTTAGTACATTGGATACTTATTTTCGTATGACAAAAATACAACAACAAAATAAATCTGTAAATGGGCAAATTTTTCATAGCACTGTATAAAGAGCAATTACAAGCCTTGCCTCAGATCCCAACAGATGCTCCAATATACTCAAGTCTGTGAAATTTAGAGGTCAATAAAACATCTTAAAGACTGAGGCTACAGGTGTTCTTCTCTTGGTCCCTATAGGTGAAACTTTTCATATAGTTAAAAGAATCTAAAACCTATGGTTATGTAAATGACTTGATGACTAATCTAATGGTGTTTATAAAATGAAGCCTAGGTGCAAATTCCAACTGGAAGACTCTTCCTAGCGCCACCTGCATCATCCAACCAGTGCTTCCTGCTCATCACCGTCGACCAATCAATACGGGTCCAAGACACGTCACGTCCAAGTCCCAGCTGATAAGGACCACCATCCATGGCGTCTTCCGCTTTCCAGCAGAGCTCAACCCACCACCACCCCTTCACCTCCACTCGCCCGGCCATCCGGCCGGATTCTCCACCAATCTCCACCACCAGTGCCAAGCCCTTGGGGGATGACGTTCCTATCAGCATCGGTAATGCTTATAATAATCCTAATAATGTCCTCAGCCGGGGCCTGAGCGCCAAAGATTTAATTCATGCTTGTTAATAAACTCTTCTAATTGTCTTCCCTTTCTCCGTCTGAGTCTCTCCAGATTGAAATGTTATTGCACAACAGCTCGCAATTATTCATTATCCTTATGTGGTATCAAGGCCGTTTATATAAATGTAACTTTCTTTATATCTATGGAAGTAAAGCAAAATCTATTAAAGTATAATATGAATCGGAGGAGTATTTTTTTTGTGGAATGACAACAGACACAAATACTCTTAATCTTATTTCCAAATATGTTTTGTAGATATTACGTTCAGAATGACATCCAATTAAGTGAAAATCATATCTCTCCTCTGGACAGTTGATCCACAATCACACCTATTTTTTTTCTGCAAAAGAAAGTTAGCCTCTCATCCTTACCCACACAGCCTTAATCTTCCAAATGCTGCTTGAGCATTTGAATTTCTGCACATCAATCTCAGGGCTCCGTCCTGCCTTGATTAATGGTCCCCATCTATCATGGCACCATGTGGCTCGCAGGGCTCGCTACGGCAGACAGCTTTGCTTTAGAATAATGGGTGCACTCCATCCGAGTCTCTACCATGCAATGATTGTGCATCTCTGTGATCTATCCGTCAAGCCTCTCTGTCAAAAGGGACAACAGGGGACAGTGCAAGGGGAAGCAATCAGAACGAAGGAGGCATTGCGGCATGCCATTTAGCTACAGTATGTAACAGACTGCGTTTTATTGAAGCTAGCTGTGCTGACTGATAAACACAAATATTTTCTCACTGACAATCCGGATTCTCTCATTCTGTCACACATGGACGCGTGAAGCCTTGGAGACATTCAGTCTGCCATCAATAACATTGACAGGGAAAGTATAGCCACTAATGGTAGCTGCATGTTTTGTTGTTATCCTTTCTTCTCTTTGTTTCTCCTATATTTTTAATAAATTAAGCATTTTCTAGGTTTTAAATATTTACCATTTCACTGATACAGTGAATTTACAGTTTTCTGAAAATCTTGCCAGGTCAAAACAATCACATAATATAACTTGGTAAATAGTGTGACCTGTATTACCTGTTTGATCATACCTGTACATCTTAGTTGTTCAGTCTTATTGGGCCTTACTTTATTACTTTTTTATTTGCTTTGCTTAAATGTCACAGCCCTATTACATTCCCTTCTGGGAACAGAGAGACTATGTTGGAGCGTTGTGTTCCACCCTATTGCTGACATTTCTTTTCAGCTGGATATTACTCCAAACATTTTCCCCTGGTTCACCAGTCCTGTCAGTCTGCACCAGATGCAACATGGGGCGTGAGAAATCAATTTTTTAGAAGTCTTATGGATAACACTGGCAAAGCGCTGCCAATGAAAAACATCACTATATATATTGCATCTTGATAAATTAAAAAGGATGAGAGCAAGAGAGAAATTTCTCATGTTGTGACTAATTACAGATTTCTAAATAGAATGCACAGCAGTTGTGAAAGTCCAGCTGACGAAATATCTTCAGTTTCTGTTAATGCTGTTATGTGATCCGAATTTCCTAGCTCTCTAATGCATATAAGCATAAATTTGCATTTAAAGTTTTTGAAGCACAAGATGCTGATGCCTTTTGACTCTGAGAAAAGTTGTAAATATCATGTATTATTAAACATGACTAAAGAGACTGAAGAGTACTTAAGCGAAATAGTTAGACTAAATTCATTCCAGGAATATGAAACTGAATTTACCCAACAATGCCCATGAACCAATTTAAATGTTTATGAGCCTATATAATTTAATGAGATATGCAAGACAAACTTTCAGCTGCACAAAAGTAAATAATGTTTACGTAGTATAAAAAACAGGTGTTCAGGCAGATAAAGAAACCATAAGAATGCATTTAACCTGTGTCTGTTGTGGAAAACATTAATTTTGTTTACCTAATTATCAATGATCAATTATTTATTTCCTGTTGCCAACTGCTTATATAAAAAGTCAAACAAGGAAAGCCGATCCTGTTTGTCCTCCTGATAGAAGATAGGAAACCCAGTCAGCAAAATTGTGATGCAGTTTAATTAGGTCAGCAGCTGCCTAACAGTATTTGATGATTAAACATTTATATGAACTTCAACGTTAAACATTGTTTTGCAAACATGTCAGCCAAGTATCTCATTATTTTACTATTTGCTTTGCCTTCGCTTTACATAGTTCAGAAAATCTGTTATTCACAATGCAGATATGTTTTGGGTGAGTGAATAACATCATAACACGAAATACAGCTCAATAAAGTTGATTTTTTTTTTTTTTATTTTTTTTTTTTAGCATTTTTTTCTCCGAAGAGTTTTTTGCGGCGCTAGTGGCTCGCATTTTCCACAACAGTAGGCTGACAGGAAGGGGGAAGNAGGACATGCGGCAAAGGTCGCCGGGACCGGGAGTCGAACCCGCGACGTCCGCGTCGAGGACTGAGGCCTCCAAACGTGGGGCATGCTAAACCACTGCGCCACCACAGCACGCCCCAATAAAGTTGATTTTACATAAAACCTCCCCGTAATCCGTTAAAAAATGGTGCTGAGATTTTTTTTTTCTTTGAGGACTTGGTACACCTTTCTGAATTTATTTTTAGAAGAAAAAAATGATGCATAGACGAGAGACTTGGATGTAAGTTGGCCAGTTAAATTGATTTTGCCTTGAAAAGACCTAGAGTCATTTAATTCAATATTCAGCTTGAGGGGCAATAATGGGGGATTCTAATGAAGCTATGAGAAAAATAAAAAGGTTATGTATTGTTAATAGTCAATGGTGTGTGAAAGAATCATTAATAGCTAATGATCTGTGAAAGTCTCTGTTTAAAACACATTCTTTCAGATGAGAATATATGTACCTCTGTCAGAGCTGCAGTTGTGGCTTAATTACTGTAAATACTTTCTTGATAGTGGCATTTAAAACACATGAGTTTAGAAGTTGCCTTTGCTTCCTTCTATGCACATTTATTATTGAGAAACATTACAGAAAGCCCTTACACGGCATGCTTAGTGATACCATGACATTAAGCGCTTACTAGTGCTTGATGTCATGCACCAGTAATATCATGTCACTTTGATATGAAAGTAAAGTAAATACAAATAAATATGTGGTGCATTTTGAGATGTCAGTAGATCCTTCGGAAGGTTAAAAACAGAAAAAAAGATAGGAATAAAGCAATTTAAAACATGGCTTCCGATCCTGAATCTGGGAACATTTTACTGTTAAAACATTTGTTCAGTGACTAGACAGAGGAAACAACAATAGTCCCTTACTATTTTTTTGTATTTATTACCTTATTTTTACTACTGATTAAGTCAAATACAGACTACTAATGAAGCAACAGTTTCAGACATTGAGTGTAAGTCAAGTCTTGAGTCTTTAGAGCACAAGTCCATGTGCTGAAATCTGTTTTTGTGACGTAAGTGTAATGTGAGTCAAAGTCATCCTCACTCACCATCCCTAATTCCCATACTAGTATGCACATTCTGTTGCTTTTTGTAATTCACAGCTAGATATTTGTTCTAAATTGCACTTTTTTCCATGTCTGTTTTCCAATCCTGTTTGACAGTCACTTTATTTAAGCTATATTATAAATTTAAGTAATGTGCCAGTACATGAAGGTGTGTGTTTCTCATAAACTTGTTTTAGGACAGCTGTTATTTCATTAAATCTGCTTTCTACATTTTAATAAATTACATACAAACACTGTAAATCAATGTCTGTTCTACTGAGCAACAGCTACAGAAGAAGAACTGTGGAAAAATATAAGAAAAGATTATCCTTGTGCAAATGTGCAAAGAATTGGATGCATATCAGAAATTCAACCCTTCTGTGCGTTGGGGATGACAAGAGCAGAGGTCTTTTAAATGTTTCTTTACTGCAAATAATTCTGGCTAAGAGAAAAGCATAATGTTGTGTGTCTCAAGCTGAATTGCAACAAAAATTTATAAGTAGTTAAGATAAATTGCAGTCTTATGTTTGCATGCAAAACATACTGCCAGTACAGACTTTTGTCATAATCTCCCATAGATTTGCAGTTTAAAATGTAGTTTTAGAAAAGAGAAAGGCTTAATGAGCAGATGTTTAAACTTGCCCAAGATAAATACAAAATGTATGGGATCCCTTTGTTTTTATTCAGAATTTAGTATGAACTGTAGCATATGTGTTCAAAGTGATCTGGATGTTTTCAAACAGTGAAGTCTATCGTACACAAATTATGACCTAAATAATGAAATGTGCAGTACACACAGAAAGCAACTTGCATGCCCCAGCAATGTTTTTGCAAAGGAAGCTACTGACTGATACTGATTCATTGCTGCAGTGTCATATTTATGAAGGTTTTTTTTCCTGTATAGTTAAGATTTTCATTAGTCAATGGATGAATGAAAGTCAGAACAGCAACAAATTTTATGCTTTCCCACTGTAGGTTGTGGAGTGTGGAAATTGTAAACATACTTCAGACACTACAGTACTTTTCTGTAAATTCCTTCAAGTAATGGAGTTGTTAACCAGTCAGACATATTTTGTGCATCAATAATTCACCAATACCAGGAAAACATAGCAGTATAACTGAGAGTGATTCTCTATAAACGGCCATCATTCCTCATTACTAATGAAAAATAGAGGCCAGTGAGAGAAAGAGACTGCATTAAAATGTGATATCACGCTGTGGCAACACCAGGAAAAAGTTGCCAGAACACAATGTGCTTTACACAGTGCAAAAACAACAAGAGGTGCATCTAAGTAAAAGCTAAGTTCTGAATCCCTGTTTTTAAGGGATTCAATAGAGTCGGTCACACGGAGCGAAGGGGGCAAGGCATTCTGCGGCCCAGAGGCTGCTGCTTGAAAGGACTGGTCCCCAGGGGAACCTGTCGGTTTGCTGTATGACTCCCTAAAGGACCACCTGCTGTTTTACTTTATTTTGTACTTAAATTCTAATTGTTGTCTTGAGGCAAAGGCTGCAAAAAGGAATTTTGTGGCTTCCATGAAAAAACAGGCAATGCAAGACATTACGTCATAGAGCACCACTCCAGGTAAAAGGAATAGATTTTGCATCATAGATACTGAGTGAGTGTGGCAGCCAAAGTTTAAGTGACCTTTCATCACATTGCCTTGAGGTCTTTTACCCTGGTAGCAACATGTACAGCTGGATGTCAAGATCACTCTTAAGTTGTCTGGCTTAAAAAAAGACAAACAACAAGCAGTCAGCAATCTCTATAATGTCTGAGTTGATTTACTCTTAGGTTCTCCAAATGTCAAGGAGGAGTTCAATCAGGATTTAGAAGCACAAACAATTCAGGAAATGCTAACGAAAGGAAATTAGGACTTTACTCTTCTTAGGCAGATTCTTGGACTCTCAGCAAGAAGGCTGTTGTTACTACATTCAAATACTCGCCAATAAAAAATATTCAACCTTTTTTATTCTTACTTATATATTTTCTGCTGCATTTATGCTTTCTGTAAGTTTTCTGTAAATGTATTGAACGTTGCTGGTCACACATGTAACATGGCCTTGGAAAGTTCTGATTTATTTAGTTCAAGGCTCATTTAGTTCAAGGAAGCATTCAAATAGTTTTCTTTATGAATGTAATCCAAGCAAAGATGTACATCACCCTGTTTTATTTGATTTACATAATACAGGATTCTGCACCATTTGATATAACTATTTACACTAGTTTAATTTGACTTTCTTACACAATTTGGAGTAAAACAGCAAAAAAAAGTCATTGTAATTATCTTAAAAATAAAGCTGCCAATACATTTATTAAATGATTATAAACAAAAAAGCATAGTGTTAAACAAAATAAGATAACTCACGCATAATTATTGTTAACAATAACTATACTTCTGCAACTAAAAACAGCTATAAAGAATCTCATTTTGGCTCCTTTTTCATTAGCTAAAAATTAGAATACATGTAACCAATAGTCATTCCATCATACTGATATAACAACCCATCCACCCCATACACTGTGTCACAACCTGAGTTTTCCAAGGGATTTTGTGTAATATCATTCACTGCTCTTATGGAGACAGAAAATACTCAGTGGAACACTTTGCAATTTGCCATGTATTTACCTTCTCCCACACAGACACTGGTGATATTTAGCTTCCTCTTCTTTGCTATACTTTGCAAACTGTTGTATTTGACAGGGGAGCTTGAAGACAAGGCAGAAGCCATTTTTTAAAATCTCACTGTTACTCCCACTGCCTGCCAGCAGCTCATTTATTGTACATGGCAACATTCAAGGTACACATACACAGATATAAATATAGCATCATGCACTGAGAATAAAATACAAAACAGGATGAAGCGCATCCTACTAGCTCATGTCAATAAATGTAGGCTTATCTTCAGTCCAGATCTTTTCATCTCTCTATACTGCAATGTTATCAGAGACATCATCATAAATTTTGTCCCACTAAACAACAAACATCACCTCCCCATCATAATGTCTCTGTGAATATTAAAAGCCTTTAACAAAAGCTGACAATCAGCTGTTATGATTCTGCAGGAAACACCAGCCCTCACAGACCACTGCAAATCTTTGTTTTTTTTTTAATGTTTTACATGTTAAAATGAAGTTTTGTATGTGTACTTACATGTGTGCCCCATCACAGTGGGATGAAAAATACAGTTGTTTCAGAATCAAGAAAGGGAAGAAAAAAACATCAAAAGCCAAGCTTCAAACAGTCCAGGAAGCCTAGCATTGATGTATAATACAACAGATGAACAGAAGCTTGCATTAAGTAAAAAATTTAAAGGAAGAATGTTTAGGTACTCTCTTAGGTGCTAGAAATTTGGCTTGAATTTATGTTCCTGTTTAGATAATTTCTTATTTATTTGCTTTTTCGTGGCTTTTAGTTTATTCATTGTGTTAGGTCATTTATTGTTATAGTTTGTGCTTTGGACTGTTTTTCTTAGATTAGTGTTATATACTATTTATATCAGTTTCAGAGTTTTTCCCTCAAGTTCTCTCTGCTTTGTTTCTCTTTCACCTTTCTCTCAGGCTGCAGTTCTCCTCCCTTCTCAGCTGTTCCTTGTCCACTGAATGTCCTCTGCACTTTCACTCAGATTCTTTCCATTCTCATCTGATTAGCTACTTTGGTTCCTTTGTCACTTCCACCTCTCCCTCAGTATTTAAGTTTCTTCCATCCCTGCCAGGCTCCTTCTGTGATGTACCTCGTTTTTCCTGCCTTTCAGTTACCTTGAGATTGCTGTGTCTTCTGTAATTTCATTTAATAAATTATGATTATCTTGACTTCATGTCTGCAGTTTGGTCCTGCCTTAAAACTCCAATCCTTAACAGGTACCTTCTTAAATATTTAATAGCTTAGTTATTTTTTTAAAATGGCATTGCATTGCTGTTGTAAAGCAAATATATTTCACATTTTCCTCCAATTTTCGTATTGACTGATTTGACATTGACTTCTGAAGAGGTGTACTATACCTTTTTAAGAACGTCAAGCGGATTGATGTTTAACAAAACATACTGATTCTGTTTCAATAGTCTTATTAAACAAGCTTAAAATTAGCTGGACAGTAGAAAACTCAACTTAAAACCAAACAAACACTGGTGGTTCCAAGAGAAATCGGAAAGTTATAAGAAATGTCACTTTTGTTCAACTCCAAAGATTATTTCTATTTTGTTTTCTTATTTTGATATTTTTTGAAAAAGACGTTAAAAACTACATATGTCTTTCTAAAAATATAAAAGCTTATCAAGATCTTGCATCTCCCTTTGAAAGAGTTTAACCTGGAAAACACAGCCATCAAAACTCATCTGAACAACATCAATGAAGGTGACCCCTGAACAGCAGGGAAGACAGAGAACTGGCAATGCCTCAAACCCAATTAAAAAAAAAAAAAGTCTGATGATTCTACTTCACCCTCATTGTGTCTTCTGTCAAAAAGTCATCAAGAAAACCTTTTTGGATAATGTTGCAATTAGCAATGTATTTTGCATTTAATTTGTCCTAAAATGGGGTTCTGTCAGAGGAAAGGCAAAATGAGCAATCAGATTAGTAGAGGCCACCAAAGAAAAAGAAAGAAAAAAAAACAAAACACTTTGGCCATGATTTGAATTGCTTATGAGAAAGACCTTTACTGGCCTTTGGACTAAAAGCTACTGTTTAACTTCATAATTCAACACATTTTTAGCTATTTTAATAGCACTTTAACACACCAATATTAATGGGAGATTATTAGGCTTCTTCACATTTTATAAACCACCTGTCCAACTATGCATGTGTCAGAGTAATATCTTACAGTTTACTGTTAATGACTGTTTTGTAATTGATAATGTTGGCAATTACATGAATACCTTCTCTGTTCTATTCATTATCCACAGCAACAACAACCCTCTAATAGCTCATTCACTGAATGTATGGGGGGAGTGTGGTGCCGCACTCTATTCCTCTCTCCGTCACTATTTATAGCCCAAACAATTAAGCTGAGAAGACCTTCATTAGCCTGCTGCTATTCAGCAGGACCCCGAGTCGCCTTGCCAGCCAGCCAAACAGGTGTTCCTTAATAATCACAGCTGAATTGCCAGCAACACTGGTTTGCGATTTCCCCCCCATATGTTTCAAGTTGTTAGCGGTCCTCTACTGAGAAATGAATGGCTTTCTAGCCTCATTACAATATCTTACAGTATTTACATGTGGATGTTGGCCTTCTGTCTGACCCTTATGCAAGTGACATTCTGCTTCAGTACTAACAACAGATATTAAAACAGGTATTACAATGTTTAAAATTGTAATATTTACCTGCGTGAGCAATCCCCTCACACAAATATTGCTCCAATTGCATGTATCTTCTGAAAATAACATGGAGTATTTCCACATCGATGTCAGGATTTGGTTTGGTCGGCAGTGTCTTATGTTTTTCACAACTGAAAAACATATTCTCTATTAGACAAATTAATTACGGCTAACATATCCTGCCATTTTTTAACATTGCTGTTTCGGGAGCTGGCTACAGTCCTCCACAGCATGTGCCAAAAGCCAGAAGATGACAGGCTGCCAGAGGTTTTAGAAATACTGTAATGGCATGACACCACTTCATCCAATTTGGCTCAGGTCCATCTATTATCTCATCAAGCAGTGCCAGCATACAGTCTCTGTTTCTTGTATACTGAGATGATGATTTTGACTTGGTCTAAATTTAATATGAAGCTCTGGAAAAAAATGCCATACAGGAAAGCAGTGCATTTGAGTTGTTGGCTTAAAATACATTTGCCTCCAAAAAGCACACATCTTGAACTAACCCATTAGAAACTTAAAAATTGTATTGCATTATCATTTTGGCTTACCTTAATCCTTTAAAGGCATTAGTGTGTGTAAACATACTAATTTGATTAATTTGATAGGAAAAAAAATATCAAAAAAATATAATTCTCATTTGTCAAACATGTTGTAAATATAAGTTATTTTGACTATTTTTACAGAACTTCACAGAAAACCATTATTTAGATTTTTCTGGTCAGAGTGAGATAAAAAATGTAATGAGTCTTTTTGTCTAAGTATAAATGTGCGGTTTCAATTATATAACAAAATTACATTTATTAAGTTTCTCTTCACATTTGAAGTATCCTGTAAGTTTTCTGTGCCAATAGCTATATAGACATTTTTAGGTATTCTTTTCAGGATTTTAGACAAGTTACTCTTTTAATACAGCAGGTCAGTTTCAAAGCACAGCCAAATAGTATCACCATAGCCAAAGAGTTACACACTGTCTTGCTTTGGTTGCCTTATTACCTTCTATAATGTACTTTGCATTTTGTCCATTATGAAACTGTCAGCTGTTTTAAGGAGGGTGGGAAGACGTAATGTGATTGTACATCAGGAAATCCAGTCCAAACTTCATATGCTGCTAATGCTAATATATTCCTCCCACTAATAATGTATTCAACTGGATTCATTCTGTTGTCAAGATTGAGCCTGTCTGTGCCAGAACTGTACTTAACTCTTGTTGCTAAAATTAGATGACTGAATGCACTTGTCATATTTTCGACAAACATTCTTAGAACTGTTCAATATGCCATAGACATATTATTTATGTGAGTGAGCACTGCACAGTTAAATGATGGAAAACTTTCCCTAAATTCAAATGAAATAACAGAGATGAGATGTGACTAGATTTTTCCTAACACAAATCAAAAGTCATAAAAATAATTATAGTTCAATATGTCAGCGGTATTTTTTTCACGTGTGGATGACGGAGATGTGATGTATTATGTATTATTAAGACTCAAGGTTGCTAGTACAGATAGCATCACAGGCCACCTCTGAAAACAGTCCAGAATAAACTAGCCAAAGAGAATCATAAGGATTTTTAGGGTATATCTTAGCGCCAGGAATGAGAAAGGCTCAGTAGTCTGAGCCAAAGAAAATATGTATTTTGCAGATGCATTTTTATAATTACTCAGTAAACATGGCGTGTTGTTTTCCAAAGAAAAAAAAAAGGCATTCACATATGCATTTGAACTGCACAAGAGTTCACTTCAACCGAACCGAGACCTAGGAGTTTAGACGGACAGGAATTTGCTTTTTTGCTCCACATCAGGGTTTGATTGTGCCTTCACATCTCCCCAAACTATCCAGACTTTCTCGGCAAACAAACTAGAGTTTGAATAAAATGGACTTAATAGTGTTGGTGTGACTAGATATATTTGGTAATAATAAGAACAATAGAAGAAAAAAGAGTTTCAACACAAATTATGTAGATGTGTTTTTCAGAAAAGCATGAACATTATGGATTTCTTAGTTTGCAGAATTTATCATTTCTTCTCAATTATTTTTAACTCTACACTTTTCCATTAGCTACAGCTTCCAAGCTTTGCATTGCTTTTGGTCTTTTATCCATAATAAGTCATGTCTCGTCCTATTATAGAATGATGTTACTATTCAGCCTGCAACTATTTACCTGACATTTTCCACTTGTTTAAATGAAGCTGTTGGTCCGCAGTCTCACTGTAATTATGATGAAATACTAATTAGGAAGGCCTGACCCATGCAGACATGCCCACGCTCTCAAATGTCTACTCCAGATGGCAGCAGGTACAAAAGATGCTTGTGAAAGAGACCTTTGTGCATTAGGACAGAAAGGACCTGTCCTACTGGAACATTAGGATTCAAAACATGCCTCAGTCACTGAAGATTTTAAATTAGCAATCTGGACAGTGTTCAAAAAGGTTTTATCAATTGACAGACAAAAAAAATAAAATGTGCATCATTGCATATCCAATTGTACATTCATGTTTATATTAAACAGATAGAAATTTTCTGCACCTACATTCATGGAAATCTGGATCATTTAGAGTAAAGTTTCTGACATACAATAAAGATCCACTGTGTTTAAGACTAATCCAATATCTGGCTTATCACCACAGAATAAACAGGGCTTTTTAATTGTGTTTTTTGTTAAGAGACACTTTATTACATGAAATTAAGTTTTTATGTAGTTCCATAAATGTCCATTTGGTTAACATTTGTGTGGCACACTGTGCCCATCAGGAACTTAAAGAGCTTTTCCAACAACCCCAAAATAAATTCTGTCCTCAAAGAGAAGAAAAGCTCTTTTCTTTGAGAGAAGAAATGTTCAGATCAGGAAACAAGGAAGATGAACATTCTAACCTTTGCGCCACATAATGCCCCAATTTTCACATTCATAAATGTTAATTTTAAGACATTTTGATTTATTTAATTATAGCACTTTTGGCTTTAACCTACTGTTTGTGTTACATTTAGATTTTAACTCCAGATACTATGGGCCAAACAATCCTTTAGTTCTACAGCAGTATCTTCATTTCACATACGGCTGTTCACCTCCAGCTACAAATTACAGGCGTTGTGCTGAAAACCCAGTAGTAACTTCAGTCGAGAGCAAATAATGAAGCAGTGCAGCAACTGATGCTTACCAATGTTTCATGACCTATTAGAGCCATTGTAATTACACTTTCAACTAAGAAAAGAAACAAAACATGTCGTGTCAAAAACTACAAAAATTTTAGCGCCATTAGAGCAGAGGACACAGAGATGAGAGAGTTCTGTGAAAGTAGGTTGGAGAGTAAACCAAGCTGCAGATAGGCTGCACCTCCAGCTTGAAGAGTGTTCCTTAGGTGGACAGAGGGTACCATTTCTTACTAAAGTGATAGAGCCTGACCTAGAGCAAAGGATCAGATTGAAGCAGCATATTTTCTCTGCCTGTAGCGCTTTGAGCATCTTATACTTTGCTTTACTGGAGCAACTAGATAAACTCAGAGTCAGAAGTTGTGTCAGTGGCCAAATCGTCTTTGTGTTTTGGGACTGGTAACTTATTTTGAAAAAATAATAAATAAATAAGAGAAATATTCTTGACCAGAATTTGATGGTTGTAGTGCCCAGTTCTAAAGCGTCTGCGATTGTAGTTTTCCAATGTTGAAACAAAATAAATTTAGATCTAGAAATGACAATATCCATGTTTCCTTTGAACAAAACACTATATATATGGACTTACATGTAGCAAAACTAAATTCTCAGTAATTAGATCATCTACACCTGTGCTGAATGTTGTAAGTAGAATGTTAAAATTATTAGTTAAAGGGATTCTTTTTCTGCCCCATTGTGTTAAATGACCCTGCTCACAAAGTGCTTGTCAGAATGGCTTGCGGCAAATTCTAAGAAAAGCACTGAAAAGAAAAAGCTTTCCCCATTGTTTATGTAGCGCATTTCAGCCACTCGGTAGAAAAGAAGAAACGCTAACTGAGTAAGTAATACTAACTAACCATTAGACACTAACTACAGTTTTTGCCACCTAGTGTGTTTTGTGAAAGGTGGGATGTTGAAGTGGCTTTAAGTCAGCCTACCTGAATGTTGTTACAGCCCATCTCTATCCTTTTAAGATCAAAGTTTATCGTGTTTGCTTCTTCCACTAGGATAATTCCCTATGTGACACATCTCAAATAATCTCAAATTGATTTATTGAACAAGTTCATGATAGTCCAGATCTGATGACAGTCTCTATATCTTGACCCAATAGAAGGTATTTGGGATGTAGTGGGATGAAAGAGTCGCATAACGGATATGAACTGCTAGTCTGTCAATGGGACAACAATCTATGCAGAATGTTTCTAACACCAGGTTGGATCTACACTATATTGTATTATATTATCAAGGCAGTTCTTAATGACAAGATTTTGCTTGCAAGGTGTACCCAATGAACAGGTGATTATATGTTTAAGTTCAAAATAAAAAAATAAAATAAAATAAGCAAAGCTAAAGAAAATGTAGGTCAAGTATGTGTTTTAAGGTATCATTGTTAAAAGGTGTACAGAGGAGCAGTTTCAAGTAACAGCCAGCTGCAGTTCCCTCCAACGGGCTTTCAGTGTGCTTTTGCTTTTCTTGTTTTTTCTTTGTTTTTTTTTCTGTAGTCATCCTTCTTCAATAATACATGCCACATATGCTTGCTACTGAGTCTAATGTTTGTGGTGTGGGATTTACGTTGGATTAAGCTTCAAAAGAATGGCTGGCAATCTATTGTTTGTTACTGGCATGGTACATTCCCAACAGGGGGCCTCATTTGCAGCAGTTCATGTTTCTAAGAAAATTGTTCCAACATTATATAATTTCATTTCATTTCAACATTGTGTGAAATGTATGCTTTTGGAGGGCCATTGATTTCAAACAATATGTGTTTTTTTTCCCCCTTATGGTTCTACTCAGCCACAATAATGTCAATAATGAGTTACTTAGTCAAAGCAGACATTGTTTGACTAAGAGATTCGAGACACATAATTTCTTAAACAATTGCGAATGAATAAATTATATTCTTTGTTAAATAATTTTGTCTTGATGAACAATCTTTGTCTGTAAAATCAAATGAAGTTTATTTTTCCTGATTTTGATGATGTATATAATTTCATTATGCTTGGCTGAACAATTTTGTCATTCTCAATCAACACCAATTATAAGCACTCCATCACCGCCTCCCTTCTGTGAATCATTGATGTCATAAAAGGCTAAGGATAGTGGTTCATCAAAATATGCCCTCTCTTTAATGGGTACAACAACACTTGTCCAGCATTTCAAGGGTTCTGAATGCATACAAACAGACAATGACCCAATCTAAATGTGCATAAAATGCTTCCTCTTATCTTCACATGTCTGTGGTTAACATAGGAGTACGACTGAGAAAAATAAAAAAAAAACACAGATAATCAGTGCTACACTGCCATCAGACATAGGCCAAAAGTGTTTGCCGTACTTGAACAAAAATTTGATAGTTTTAACAAAACATTGGTTCACAAACTGTGAACCAATTTGTTGGCTGAGAAAAGGGATAACAAGAATGCTGCTAATTTTTTGAAGACTGCCATTTTGAACTACACAACAAGGTGCCTTTGCCATTTGCTCCAAAGATAATCCCTAAACTTTTGCTGCACAGTGTGACAATAACAAATACATATTTCTCTCTTGTATATGACCTTTTGTTTGATCAGACTTCTCTAAACCCCTTTCACATGATGTATCTAATGTTATCTAGTCTGTTGTCTGTAGCTAAATTAAATTACCCAGCATGCACTTCTTCTTAAGAGTGACTATTCTTTTTGTGTAATCTGAAATACTGCATAATCTGATCACAATTCTTGACATTATCAACCCTGAAGTTGCTGTTACAGCTGGGGAGTTTATGGGTGGATTTTTTGATTAACCATTTTTATGTACTGGTGCTTTATGTGCTATTTTAAAAACTAGAGGTGGTTTTAGTTGTTCAGATATTGCTAGGCCTAAACTATTTTATAATAGTTTCTAAAATCTAAAATCTTTATCATGTGGATAAAGAGAGATCATTGATTCTAACCCAAATATCACTTGTTCAGTAATCCCAATTTAATTATTCTCTTCAAGTCACTCTTTGTAGCCTTAAAATTAAATACCACTTTAGTAATTAACCAAACCTGGTACGCTACATCAAACCCATAACCAAACTCTTTTTTATTGGGACTATCCAGGAATGAATATGTGTTGTTTTACCCAGCAGGTTTGGGAGATTCATTTTACTCTACATTCTTATATCTGCTTGGGAAAGAAGAAAACTCAACATTAGTTCAGTTTTGTATGGAAAAAACTAAATTAATTGTATTATTGTTTTTCTCTGGTCTATGTTCTATGAACTGTAAAGTCTGCTTCTGCAATGAAGTTCCAATACTGTGCGTAGTAATATTTTTTAAAATGGCATCTCCAAAACAAACAGATTTTACAAACATGCATGGAGCATGAGACACAATCCAAAAGTAATTTACAATATCAAGAAACAACAAAAAAGTTAGAAACAGAAAGGTTCAAAAATATCCAGTCACAAATGAATGGTTTATAAAAAAGTTATATCAGTGCTTTCTATGATAAATTTTTTTTAAGATATTGCCTAAATTGAATGTGCATGAGAAAAACATAATCAACATTCTCTTAGTATAAACATCTGAAACTGATTTTACTCACCAGTGAATTTTGAATCACAGTTCAGAGCAACCTCACCGTGTCCTGCCTTTCTTGCTCCCAAACTTAATATAATGGGAACAGGGAATGAGGGATTGTGAGATAAAAAAAAGGGCAGCAGGCCTATTTGGAAAGGAACTTTTCATTAGTAGTAACTCCATGGACATGTATCCAATAGATTGGGTGCAGAGCTGTGAAGACCATAAGATGTTCCTGAAAAGTATCAAGGAGATTCATTTAATGCGCTGAAGGCTTTTTGAGTCCACAGCTGGTACTAATGCTTGACCTGTGCAGAGATAGGCACCAATTGTCATTCAGGTCATGCTCTCCGCTCGCATGAATATTCCTTCAAATTAAGCCAGAGGAAATCGTTTGAGTATCTGAAGGAAAAAAGGAAACTGAAGGGTACAAGGCAAAGCTGGAAAAACCAAGATAGTATTCCAGAAATTATATTGGTGGTGGCATTGGAGAGGTGTGTTGCTTCCAATCTTTATCCCCTGATCCTCTTTTTGGCGTCCAACTTGTCTCCAGCAGTGGTGGGGGGCATAGAGTGATAGAGCAGTGTTGAGTACTGCTGCTGCTGCTGCGTTCTTTCTCCTACCAGCAGTCTCTGCTCAAATAAATGCCTGGTCTGTCACAGTTCTCTGCTGCAATGCATTAGATTCATCCTTCCCCTCATGCACTCCCTCTCTCGTGCTTGCCTCCTCCCTTCTTGCTCGCTCTTATTTGTTCACTTGAGCTCAATCACACGTGAGAAGACACAGAGGGAGAATAGAATACAAATAAGCTTTCTTAACGAACTAGTTGTTCTTGGATTTGATGTATTTTGAGAAGTCAGAATTAAGGAGAAACCGGTTTGAGTTTATGTGGTCTATGAGTCACTCCCTGTCTTGACTGGGAGGGAAGACTAAGTCACTGCCCATTGGTATGAGTGTACACCTTTTCTTATGGGAAACAAATTATTTTAAATAACTACCAGTAGTTTAAACATTAGCAGCCAAAAGAAAAATAAATAATTGATGAATTTATATATATATATTTTAAATTCCAAATAACTGGAGTCTCATAATGGTCATATTTACCAAGACACTTGCAAAAAAAGGTTTGAAAATCATCCTTTTTTAATTTGTTTTTTGCTGGTTCACTAAAAATTCTTCCCAAGTGCAAAGTGTCAGGATGCACTTGAGAGCACTCCAGTAATGAAATTAGCCTGAGTTAATTTACCATAATATTAATTTTCATTAGCTGCAACTGTGCATATCCTACTGCAATATGTAAAACATTATTTCAAGGAAGTGGTCATTAGTAAGAAATGTCATCACACCTCCTTTAGAAACCCAGAATAGTAACTGTAGGTTGTTTTTTTTTTTACATTACTTGCTACATTACCTTATTTTTATTGTAGTATTAAATTGTTATTATACAGTTTTATTATCTTTTTAATGTTGTTAATCTAGTATTATGAATGCTTATGAGCAGGGGTGCAGCCAGGAATTTTGGGCCCCACTATTTGAGAAGTAAGCTAGTCTCTATTATTGATTATTTGCTAGTGATGGGAATTTTGACTCTTTTCAGAGAGCCGACACTTGTGGCTCAGCTCCAAAAAAGAGCCAGCTCTTTCGTTTCCCAAGCAGCTCTTAGTTTAGTATCATCTGCAGCCCCATATATTAGCATAACTTAGCAAGTAGTTCCCCCTATGAGAAGCCTTGCACTTGATTAATTGTATGTATTTGCTATGTTACAAAATTGCACATTCTTACTTTTGTGTAATATTTTAATCAAAATTTTAATTAACAAAAACAAGTGAACAAACTACTGCAAGCAAATATACTGAACAGACCCATAATAATAATAGTAATATATTATTCTCTAACATTTATATTCTTCAGCCAGATCCTGCTTCTTTTACATGTGCCCATTATATTTTGGGGTTTTTGCAACACACTCTCCTCTTCACCACTGCCTATTAATTCTAACCCGACTATCATGTCTTTCCCCCGCATAATGGTAGGGACCCATATCCTCACACGTGATTGGCTGCTAATCATGCTACTCGAAATAAAGTTCTGCTGTGAGCAGATAGCGCTTCCATCAAGAGCGAGAATTAAGCAGCGAAAGGGGGGAGATAGTGGGGAGATAGCTAGCTCCCTCCCTGCCTCTCTCTTTCCACCTCTCGTGCAGTGTGCAGCTTTTTGAGCTGTTGTGTTTGTAGCCCATCCAGTATGATGCAGACCAGTTCTCTGTGAAGAGCAGTTCCTGTCGTTCACTTGAAAGAGCCGGCTCTAAGAGCCGAAACCTTTGCGACGACCCGCCACTAGTGGTTGCTACCGCAGCAAGTTAGGAAAACATTCTGCTATCAAAGACAATAGGTAATTTCATCACATTAGTATCACTGTACCTCTGTCTTGGTGACGTTTTTGGTCTTCTTCTTTTCTCTTCTTTGAGCTCTAGACAATTACAAAACTCACCCTCTCATCCCAACAGGGCAACATGACTGAGAAGTGGTGGAGAGGCGCTCAGGCCGTAGGAATGAACCAACTAGCGGAGAAGGAGTAAGAGCTAAGCAAAGTATCATTGCTATTAAATGTAGTTTTTCATATCCTTTGCCATGCAGCTTACGGAGCCCCCCAGGGGACATGGAGGATTTTTTTTTCTTTTGTGTTACCAAAAGTATTACATTCCCTTGCAATACTTTTGCGTTACCTTGCAGTACTTTTGCGTTGTAGAATATGATTTGGTCTGATGAAACCAAAGATGAGCCAAAAGACAAGCTTAACACAAAATACCCAGAGTGAAAGATGATTTTATCTGGGTGTATCTTTCCTGAGATAGGAGTAGTTTTTATAGTATCACTGTAAATCCAAGCATATGTCCAAATTACCAAAAATAATGACTTCATAAAAGCAGAGAGAATCTTTTTGAAAGTTTAGTCGAAGTCTAGAACTCAATCTGGAGGACTCACCTGCGGAAGGCTCTGAGTAACTTTGAAATTTAGCAAAAATTATACATTGTGTTTTTCAAACTACATGCCACAAATAAATGTAAAAAGTGATGTGCATTTTCATTCAACTTGTATGCCATGTGACTAGATTGTCAATATTTTTGGACTTGCCTTCTGGCAAACTATAATATAGGGCACCTTATAACAATTATTTTCGTCTTGGTACTCATAATCATCAGATTTATGAAAGGCAAATTTAATATATGTTTTTGTCAAATGATTTTCCCACCACAGCTGTAGATTTCTACAAACCATTTCAGCTTCTTCTCTAATTAATGCTTTGCTTGCCTGCCTATCAGTTTAGATAGACATCAACCTGTACTTGTTTTGTGGTTGTGCCATTATTTTCTCTTTTTGGTTAGAATTTCCTTTGTAAAATATCTAAATGTCTATATTGTGTTATAACCCAACATAGCTTTAAGCTTCTCCACCATCTATTCCTGGCCTTCCCTGGTCTACAAAAGTGACTTCTAAAAGTTTCACTTGGTTTTATTTAGGTGTGTTAAAGAAAAAGGAGGGAAACAATAAATGAATTTTTATTTGTAAAAATGAAATTGAAAATAACACTTCTCATTTTCCTAGGAAACAATTAACTATGCTTTTCACCAAACAGGACTTACCTATGATGACCCATTTTAACCCGGTCACTCAAAAAGATTTGAGTTACACCTTACACCAAATGAATTCATCCACCTGTTTCCTTGACATCATACCTACAAGTTTATTCTTAAAGGTCTCAGATGTTTTTGCTCCTGATCTTCTACAAATAGTTAATAAGTCACTCTCCTCTGGAGTCTTCCCTCAGACCTTAAAGACTGCGGTAGTCAGACCACTTCTCAAAAAACATAATCTGGACTCATCAATTCTTAGCAATTATCAACCAATATCAAACTTACCTTTTTTAGCTAAAATATTAGAAAAAAAATGTTTTCCAACAGATTAATGGCTTTCTAGCTGTGAACAACTGTTTTGATGTCCATCAATCAGGCTTCCATCAACATCACAGCACTGAAACTGCTCTTGTGAAAGTATTTAATGACCTCCGTCTAAACACTGACCGTAATAAAATCTCAATATTAGTTCTACTTGACTTAAGTGCTGCATTCGACACAGCCAATCATGATATTTTATTATCTCGATTAGAAAAATGGGTTGGCATTTCCGGTGTAGCACTCTGCTGGCTTAAATCTTACCTGTCTGACAGAACCTTTTGTGTGTCCATAGGCAGCTTTAAATCCAAACTGAATGAAATTACCTCTGGAGTTCCCCAAGGGTCCATCCTGGGGCCGCTTCTTTTCAATATCTATATGCTTCCATTACTTCAAATTATACGAAATAATAACATAGAATACCACAACTATGCCGACGACACACAACTGTACATCAGTCTTTCACCAGGAGATTACAGTCAGGTTCAAATACTCACTGCATGTATTGAGCAGATTAATGTCTGGATGGGTCATAACTTTCTCCAACTAAATAAAAACAAAACTGAAATATTAGTGTTTGGACCAAAAGAGCATAGATTAAAAATAATCACCCACCTTCAATCTGTTGGATTAAAATGCTCTGACAAAACCAAAAATCTTGGGGTGATCATTGATCCTGATCTGAACTTCAATAACCACATCAAATCTATCATAAAAACATCATACTACCATCAAAAAAATATTGCAAAAAATAGACGACTCAAGTCCCCACAAGACTCTGAGAAATTAGTTCATGCCTTTGTTTTAGTAGACTCGATTACTGCAACGCCATTTATACTGGATTACCGAAAAAAGCAATCAAACAGCTCCAGCTTCTCCAGAATGCTTCTGCAAGAGTCCTAACTAAAACAAAAAGAGATCAGCATATCAGTCCAGTTCTAAGATCCCTGCACTGGCTGCCTATTGCTCAAAGAATTGAATTTAAAATCTCCTTAATGGTTTATAAAGCACTTCATAATAGAAACCCAGACTAGATTTCTGATCTTCTACAACCATATATACCACTCAGACCTTTAAGATCATCAGAATCAAACCTATTAACTGTACCGAGAGTCAGAACTAAACATGGTGAAGCAGCTTTTAGTTTTTATGCTCCGACACTCTGGAATAAGCTTCCTGCTCATTGTAAGAGCGCCCCGACCTTGAGTTTATTTAAAACAAGGTTAAAAACCTTCTTATTTGAAGTTGCCTATTATTAGGTTTTTGGTTCTGCTCATTCACTATATTTGAAATTTTGATGCTTCCAGTACTTTGTCTATTTTTAATCAGCTTGATCTTTATTATTATTATTGTTGTTTTTTTTTGGGTTTTTTTTTTTTTTTACTATCTTCTTCTTGTGTGTTGTTTTTTTGGCTCTCATGTACAAGCACTTTGAATTGTCTTTGGCTGAAAGGTGCTATATAAATAAAATTGCCTTGCCTTGCCTTACTTCACGGTTCTGCTCTATTTTGTGTTGGTCCATCAAACTTTGCAGCAAAGTGGTTTGACATCACACTTTGTATTATGTGGTGCAAATAATCTTAATATTTTTTTTATTTTCCTGGTAGAAATATACAATTCTTTTACTTTTTTCTTTATTTTTACTCGTTTGTCTTGACTTTTTTAAGAAGAGATTCCTAGAAGTATTATTATTATTTATTTTTTGCCAAATTTTGTTTCATTTCAATATAATAGAAAAGTTGAAACACATTTTATCAGTCTCAGGCAATGTCATTGTGCTTTTGTAGAACTAGAGATGTGGGGGATTATTCTATTTGGTAACTTCTGAGCCAGTTCTCTTTAGTTGTTAAAAGCAGAACAAGCTAATGTAACAGAAACAGTATAATGTCACCATGCTAGGCTAACAAGTTCAAAAGTATTTCATTTTACAGGTATGATTACCTCTATTAAGTCTACTTTCATTGATCGCTTTTGTCAATAAGCATAGTGATTCCTCCCTGTAGAATTTTGAAATTCCATTTTAAAATGTTTTTTTTTTTTTTTTTTTTTTTTATCATAATAGTGTCTCATACTGTTTTCTTACATCAGATAACAAAACTACACAACATAATCTAATACTGGCCATTCTACCTGCAACAATTTGTTTACCAAATTGAATCTGCAAATCTGGATCCCAGCACACTTGGGGCTTTCCAATGTGTCAATCACCAGCAAAGGCTTTAGGACTAAGATGTTTTGTCCCACTCTGGAGTCCAAATACAAAAACACATTCAATGAGGTTAGATTATGTATCCTAACATAAAATGTCTGACTGTCTATCACAATTAAACCAAATAGGCTTCATGAATTTGAGTAAACCCCCCCAGGCATATTATCAATGTTTGCTTTGGAGCAGCATCTGGAGACTCAAAAGCAACATTTTTCTTTGGAGAACCAAGCCAAATATAGTACACAAGTCAGTCATTCTCAGTAAACAGTTCGTGCTCACAAATAAAAGAAAATGGTAGACTGGTCTAAATGGCATAGTTGCACATGTTAATGCATACTAGGTTAAGAGTTACATTGTGATTGTGGTAAACGTCTCTAAATTAACTAAATTTTATGATTTAATTAATCACTGTTAAAACTCAAAAATGTAAACAATAACTAACTTTTGTCTGGCAACATAAAGAGCATTGTTTGTAAGAAAAAAAAATATCTTTAGATGCAATAGTTCAAAGAATATGATTGATGCTTCCTTAACTGTTCATTTATGACCATGTCTAGATAAAGTAAGTTCTATTGCCTTACAAAATATGTTCCAAAGAAGAGAAAGTATTTTTATGTCCTATTTCCAATTACCTTTACTATTTAAAATGAATATTTTGCAATTTGTGATGCTTTAGTACAATGAAAAAAAAATAAAATAAATAT
>CAEFZX010028521.1:0-17370 GCA_903066825.1 Alfaro cultratus
ACATGCATTATCTATGGCATTGTTTGTTAAAATGGCACATTTCTGATGTATTAAAATTAAATACAATAGGTGCTCTTAATGGTATTGTATTATCGATTAGGTAATGCTTCAGCAGGTACTTTTACTTTTAATACTTAAGTATTTTTAAAAGCCAGTACTTTTTGACTTTTACTCAAGTAAAAATATTAATGTGGTACTTTTACTTTTACTAGAGTACATTTTTGTCTGTGTATTTGTACTTTTACTTAAGTACAATTTTTGAGTACTTTATACAACACTGGACTTTTGAATTTTCTGATATTCATCAATGCTCTCGTGGAACAAATAGTGGAGAAAATAGTAAAATCATGCTAAGAAATTTTTCACGATATATGATTAGCGATACGATAAACGTCCACCCGTTGGTGTTTACAGAGGTTCTGAATTGGATGTAGCTTTGGACTTGGAAACGGAAAAGGAATAAGTAATGTGGATAACATATGACAAAGTCCAGTGACTATCAACACTTCTTCAAGGATTATAACCTCCATTTTTAATTTCGTCTACATAGTGCCTTTGCCACGTTGGAGGAGGAGGCTTGCACAGAGCTGGTACCCTACCTGGCGTTCATCTTGGACACGCTGGTATTTGCTTTCAGCAAGTACCAGCACAAAAATCTGCTCATTCTCTACGACGCCATCGGGACGCTCGCAGATTCTGTGGGACACCACCTAAATAAACCGGTACGCAGGATGGCAAAAATGCACAGCTTTGCTTCCTAGTCGGTGTGAATTTTGACATACCACATACTGTTGTATCTGCTACCTTGTTTTACCTTTGTTGTGCTAGTAGTGGTAAGTGCGCTTTCAGATCTAATCAATGTAAACAGCCTTTCCTGAAGGTAAAAGACAAAAAAACAAAAACAAAAAAACACACCACAACTTCTATTTGTTAGATTATAGGATGTATTTGTATATTTAAATAACTGTGGTTTTAATTGTGTGTCAAATTTTAATAGGAATACATCCAGATGTTGATGCCACCACTGATACAGAAATGGAACCGGCTGAAAGATGAAGACAAAGACCTTTTTCCTTTGTTAGAAGTAAGTTGGGGTTTTTTTTTGTTGTTGTTTTTTTTTAGCACTGGTTCAGTTCAAGTTTTATTATAGTTTCATGATTAAGATGTGCTACTACTACTCCGTTCTCTCCTCAGTGTTTATCCTCCGTAGCCACAGCCCTTCAAAGCGGCTTTCTGCCCTATTGTGAGCCTGTTTACCAGCGATGCGTCAACCTGGTCCAGAAGACTCTCGCTCAGGCTATGGTGAGTCTGTAGTACTCAGAAAAGTCAGCCTACCTACTTCAGCGTTAACTCTGCAGTGATCTGCTTTGCAGAACTATAAATTGAGTGAATGTAGTGTTTATTTAAGATTTAAAATAATAATAATAAAAAAATCTTATTAGAGCACTTCCAATAGGACATTGTTGGGAAATTATTGGCATTGTAGCTTAACTGTATTCTTGTTTGAAATGCAAGAAGAAATTATCAACTTTTTAAAATTCTGGATCTTAGAAGCTAATTACTACAACATTTGAGATGTGTCTGAGTTATTTAGGCTGTGAAAAAAAACAAGAAAACAATACTTTTAGCAGATAACAGGAAGGCTAAATGTTTCATCCTTTTGAACTTAAGCCCTACGTCTGAGAGCTTAAGTTCAAGCTACAGTTTGATTAAAAGATTCTGTTTTTGTCTACCACCGTTCAGCTTCATCAGTCACAACCTGACCAGTATGAGGCGCCGGACAAAGACTTCATGATTGTGGCTCTGGATCTACTGAGCGGACTGGCCGAGGGCCTGGGTGGTACCATCGAGCAGCTGGTCGCTCGTAGCAACATCCTCACTCTTATGTATCAGTGCATGCAGGTAAAGAGGCCGTCAAAGCATACTGGTCAACAAACTAGTGAACTGGTACGCATTGTTGATAGCTGTGTTGTTTCGTTCAACTTCAGGACAAAATGCCTGAGGTGCGTCAGAGCTCTTTCGCTCTGCTTGGGGATCTCACCAAGGCTTGCTTCCAGCACGTAAAACCCTGCATTGGTATGTCCACTGTTGTTGTCTTTGAAGCTGATCTTGGTAATAAGCAGTCACCAAGTTGATTGATTTTTTTTTTCTTCTTTTTTTTTTTTACAGCTGATTTTATGCCCATACTGGGTACAAATTTGAACCCAGAGTTAATATCTGTGTGCAACAATGCAACCTGGGCAATCGGAGAGATATCTATACAAATGGGTGAGTTGAGCTGCTTCCAGATAATCAGTTTTTACCTAGAAACCTGCTTTCAAAACCGAAATGTTATTTTCTGTTTTATGAAATGCGACTCGCAGGGCCTGAAATGCAGCCTTACATTGCCATGGTGCTGCACCAGCTGGTGGAGATCATTAACAGACCCAATACTCCAAAGACTCTACTGGAAAACACAGGTACCACACGGTGGTAGTGCTGAGCCAGCCACACAGGGAGGTTCTCACTTTCTCACTCACTCACTCACTGACTCGCCCAGGTCCTATTCAGTCAGTACTGACCACACTCACAAGGATGCCTGTTCTGGTCTTTTAATCTCTGTCCAAACAACCCTTTCTCCCAAAGAATGAGCCTTACATGTTTCGCTGGTTTCTCTTAATCTGCTCAAACTACAGTTATTGACTCGCAGCCTGCTGCAGAGACGTCTGGGTCGAGATAAAAGAGAATAAAAACCCAGCGCTTAAATTCCTGACGCTCCTGAAATGAGCCAAACCATGTAAGAGCCCAGTCTTCTTGGGAGTCGACTAATCTGGACGGACTGACAAGTGAAGCAGGATGCTGAAATAGAACAGAACGACAAGCTTAGATATCCTCACATAGTTACCAAAGGCATACTTCTCTCTTCAGTTAAACGCTAATCCTGAATGACTGAGAGAATGCCTAAACCAGCAGATACATGATGACACAGAGCTTAGAAACAGATTTCAAGTCTCTAAAAGGTTACACTCTGCTTTTGTTTTCACCATTAAGAATTGTATTGGGAGGAGTCAAAATGGCCATTTGATCAAAAAAAGGGGGGGGAAAAAAGCATGCAAGGGTGAAGTGTGACCTCACCTTAAAACAAGACAAATTAGGGATTCTATAGATGTGTACCTGTTTGTTTTGCTGTCAGTTTATGTGTTGCTTTGATTTACTGTTCTTTAAATGTGAATGCATTTCTGCTAATAGATGTTAAATGTTAAGAATGGCCAATGTTTAATGCAGGATACACCATGATGGAAGAGTAATCATGACTTTGTCGTAAAACTGCTCAAATGTCTGACGATAAATTTTGCCCGCTCTGTTTTCGGAATACAGTGCCTTGCAAATGTATGCGCACTCCTTGAACTTCTCTACATTTTGTTGCAGTACAACCACAAACTTCAGTGTATTTTATTGGGATTTTTTTAGGGTTAGGTGTGAAGGTTTTGTTCCGGTAACAGGGAACAAAAAAAAAATATCCTGCTTTGGGAATGATTTACTTTAGCAAGGACTGAAAAGCTGGTCAAAGTTGATTGCAGGATAGAAAGAGCTACAGAAAACCCATTAGAGGCTCATTATACTGAAGCATGTTCATCTGTTAGAATGGCCTAGTCAAAGTGCAGACTCTCTCTGTAGAGGCGCAAAACTTATTGAGACATTCCCAAACGGACTTGCAGTATCCATTAACTTGCTGCAAGTCAAGGTTTTACAAAAGTGCCACCTGAAACAGATGCACACCACACTTTTCAGATTTCTTTTTACCAGTAAAATATTTATTTATATATTTTTTTGTTTGTTTGTTCCCACCCCCTTTTTTTTTTTTACAAGTACGCAAAATATCCCTATTCAATTCATGGCAGTTTGTGGATGTAATGTGAAATTATAAAGCGGCTCAACAGAATATGTATTAATGCTTGTGTAAAGCACTGTATTAGAATATTGCAGAGAGAACATTCAGGACGTGAAAAGAGCCACGTCAGACTTTCCAGCCATGTATAAAACTAATGTTAAATATATTTCCAAGAGAGCCACTTTGGCTGGAACTAAATTTAAAGCCGTCATTTCATGCCGAAGCAACAGGCTGTGAATTCTTGGAGAGCACTGCGCCACTCCTTAGTTTGCCTCTAATCAGCTGATCCTGCACTGAACTTTACTCTAATGAGCGTACCATCTGCTTTCTGCATGTGTCATTGGACTGTTCATAAATGCCTGTTTGTTAATGAGAATGTTGCATAGTTTTGTGTCTCTTAAACTTAGGTCCTCCCTCCTCTCTGCCTCATAAGAACCTGCTGTGCTGGATACTAGTCTCCCTCCATAGTAGTTGGCTTGGAGTAATCTTGTCATTTCTTTTCAAAAAAGAAAACAAACAAACCAAAAAAAAAATCTTTCTGTTATTGAAATTTAACATCTGTGAGTTTAAGGGAGAAATTTCGTTAGCTGCTCTTGCACACGCTACGCTACAATTTTAAATTGATTTTTTTTTACTATTAACTCACCTGTTTTTTTTTGTTTTCGAATTGTGCATTTTAAGTTAAGCTAACAATGAGATTGAATCCTTTTTTTTTTTTCCTTATCAGATCCGAAAAGCTGTTTTAACGGTTGCCAAAAGCAGACATCCACGTTTGCCCTTTTTTTTCTATGAATGTCTTGTCAGAGTTGTCAATGTGTTCTCCCTTAAACGTTCTGTATGTCTTTTTTTTTTAGAATGTTTTAAATTCCTGCCCACGACCGAAGGGGGGGGCTATAATAATCAACGCTAGTGAAAGTCTGTTTATTATCATACACAGATTCTGTTGATTTATGTCTCTGAGTTGTTTGTTTTTTCTTTATTTTTTCTCCTCCCCCTCCTCATTGCTCATGTCTTCGTTGGCGTTTGGTGGTGTGTAACCGTGATTGCGTTACCTTAGCAATAACAATTGGTCGTCTTGGTTACGTTTGTCCTCAAGAGGTGGCACCCATGCTACAGCAGTTTATAAGACCCTGGTGTGTATTATTCAATCTTTTATTTAATTCATCTTCTCTCTGCTCTGCTCTTCTCGTCTGTCGCCTGTTCCTCCCCCTTTTCTCCCCTGTTGCTCTCCTCTTCTCTTCCTCGCTCTCCTTCTAAAACAAACTTCTTTTTTCAGTTTTTTCTTATCAGTTCGTAATCATTGCCAACCATGTGACTAACCCTGTCCTTTTTAGGTCCTACTTGTGATTTTTTCTTTTCTTCTTCTATTTTTTTTTTTTTGCCTCAGTAGCACCTTCATATTACACGTTAATTTGTTTAATTTCTAGTTTTTTGCCATTGTTAATTGTCGCTAACAACTTCTAAGATGCATGGGATCAGACTTTGTCACATGCCTTGCTGGTTCAAAAACAGAGAAAGGATGCCTTTAATGCCAAAGAGCATTCCTAAAATCCCTTTCTCGTTTCATAGTCGCCCAGCTGCATGTCCTGTCCCAAAATTATCCTGACCTTTTTTTTTTTCTTCTTCTAGTAAATATTTCCAAAAACAAAGCAAATTAAAATCAAGGTGCTATACATGAGGTTTTGCTGAACACACTGCACATAGACAGTAACGTTCTTAGAAGTCAGCGTAGCTGTGTTAAATGCAAAAAAAAACCCTGATTTTGTTTGGTGTGCATGTTTATTGTGTCAGTGATCACAGGTCATGATAGGAGTTTTTGCAGCTAAAAGACAATCATGATAATAATAAAAGTAAAAAAACAACAACATTTGAATTAAGGGATGCAGTAGGCTGTGTTTATGATTCTTAAATAAATCCTTGATTAGCATTAGCCTTACATAGTGGAAGTTGTTAGTGCACTTGCACAAGTTCCTTAGCTTGTCACTGGATGATGCTCTTGACATATTCAATATTGAGTTTGGCCGTCCATGTCGTCAGGTGCACCTCTCTGCGAAATATAAGAGACAATGAGGAGAAAGACTCGGCATTCAGAGGAATTTGCACCATGATCAGTGTAAATCCTGGAGGCGTGGTGCAGGTGAGCTCCAGCCCCGGTCGTTTGGTTCTCTGTAGCTCCAGAAGACGAAATGTTGCCTCACTTCTCTTCTTTGGAACAGGACTTTATATTCTTCTGCGACGCAGTGGCCTCCTGGGTAAATCCAAAGGACGATCTCAGAGAAATGTTCTACAAGGTAAAAATTTGGCAAATGGATGGGTATAAATAACATTAAATTAAAAAAAGTCGACGTCACCCCCTCACAGGTGCTGATGGACGGTATATTGCAAATTTATTCAGGCCCCTTGAACTTTTTAGCATTATGACCACAAATGTCTGGGTTCTTCATTATGAAGTAGTAGACCAACACAAAGCGGTGCAGAACTGAATGTCAATCTTATAGAGTGCATGACTAGTACATTTTTGTCCAGATATAGGTCTTTAATTTGATTCGTAATGATTTTAAACAATCTTTAACTTTGAGTGAAACCGGCGTAAACCTTGATTAAGCAGTACCATGTCAAATCTCAATAAAGTTCATAATTAATTTACTCTCTGAGGACAACCCTGTCTTGTATGAGGTCTGTTTTGAAAGGCAGGGGTCCTTCATGACTTGCCATTAAAACCCTTCCTCGTGTTTGGTTTCAGATCCTTCACGGGTTCAAGAACCAGGTGGGCGAAGAGAATTGGAGGCGCTTCTCTGATCAGTTCCCTCTTCCCTTGAAGGAACGACTGGCGACCTTTTATGGGGTGTAAAGGCTTCCACAGCACTGTGCCTCATCGCGGGGTCTGTTTTGTTGCTTCCCATTTTAAAAACGAGATGCAAACATATTTTGTGGAGTAACGTTGGTCTAAAATTAAAATCGCTTCCCTTCTCCACACAGGTCATTCACCATGGGAGACGAGACAGGGAACCATCCCAGGGAACATGTTACCCTCTACAGGGGGTAAGGGGGCCGACCCCTCCCTGACCAGGAGGAAGGGGTGGGAGGGAGGTGGTAGTAGCTCCAGTTCTCAGTGCCCTTAAGCGCAAGCTGGGGAGGGGGAGAGACTGGCAGTTCAACCTTATCATGGGAGGATCATTCATTTAATCAATCTCAATCACAAATAATAGAAATGATCACTTTTTCTTCTTTTTTTTTTTTTCTCCCCCCCATTTATTCTGCAGACATCTTGTTTTCAGGACGACCGAAGGGTAATTTTTATGGGGGGAAAAAAAACAATGAATCTTTAAGGTATTTGTTGAGGACAGATTCTGAGATTAATGAAAACAATTTTCGAGATACTTTATATTAAAGCAGCTAATGCTAGCAGAGCATTTTGAAATCGAGGGGGGGTGGGCGGGGAAATGTACTTTCAGAATGCTGCATATCATCCAAAGTAAGTAAGTAATGACTAACAGGTAACCTATTATTTCAACACTTTACGCAGGGCAGAGGCTCTTGACTTAAAATCACCAGGGAGCACAATTCAAGAGCAGCTTTTCTGGGATTAGGTAGCATGCTTATAATATTGTGGAAAGCTGTCGAACATTAGTGATGTGTGTTGACGGCCGTCGTTGCCATTCGATAAGGTTCTTCTTTGATCGTGTAATCTATATTTAAAGTACTTTCTGTTTCCTCTGCCAGAGAATTACAGCGGCCGTCTGTAACGTAGCATGACGGGGTTTTTACACGCTGGATTTAGGTTGTGTTAAACCTTGGCTGTGATGTGACATTGGAGTGAGTCTCTTTGTTTTGTTATGTGGCGTGAATGTGACCTTTTTTTTTAAGAGAGAGCGAGCATATGGAATCTTTAAGATGCCTAAATTCTTTTTTTTTTTTTTTTTTTTTTTAAATTATTGTCTGAAATTTCTGAAGGAAAACTGAAGTAGAGCATGCAGGTTATCAGCCTGTGTGTCTTTTTTTTTTTTTTTTACCTCAATGATACAAAAACACGTCTGTGAGTTTCGTGACTTTTGCAATCAAAACCACACACACGCACACACACTTCATCAGATCAGTGTTGAATATGTTGATTTCTCAGTGTATTGAAATTCTGTTGCTGGTTGTTTCGCTTCCTGTGCTTGGAAAAAAAAAAAAAAAAAAAAAAAGCATGATCCTGAGGGTGGCTGTGTTACTGTGTCGGGTGGCTGTCACTGTGGGGTACTTGGATGCTTTTCATGTCTTGCATGTTGGTGGCCCCTCGCGCGAAAACATTTGGTGGGAAGAGGGTTCTGCGGGAGGGAGGGGAGCTTCAATTCGATGTTTTAAGAAGTACATAGTGAACGATGTATGTATTGCAACACTGGGACGTGTATTAACCTTGCGTATCGCATACCGGAGCGCTCTCCCTGATCTTCCCCATGCCCCGTAAACTGGATGTAGTTTTAAAATACTGTGAAGAATGTTTAATGTGTCTGCTTGTTCTGTGCTGTTATATATATATATATATATTTTTAAGTGTCAAACTGTTAAAAGGTTACAGCCTGAATGTATTCCATGATGAGTTAGAGAGATAATTTTGTTTTTATTAATTTGTTCTTTTTTTTAAACACCCAGCCAGGCATTTTTTCCTCTGCTGGCCAGAGTAATAACTGCAGTATTTAATTCTTTGTAATGCACATGTAAAACAAAAAATGTACTAAAAAGTACCTGAAATAATGTAGCCAAACCCCTACTGATTAATTATTGCTGCTGAAAAGTTTTCACCTAATGCAATAAGCATCTTGATGCAATTGGACTGCTAATGTAGCTTTATACTTATAGGGATATAACCAGTTCCTTTCAAATGTTTTCATACCCCTTTAAAATCTTTTTACATTTTGACACACTACAGCCACAAATTGTGACTCAACTAACAGTAGTAAGTAATAGTAAAGTGCAAGAAAAAGATGCGAAGTTTATGAAGCGCGTAAACATAAAATAAAATTCTAAAGTGTGGCATGCATTTGGATTCAGCCTCCAGTTTTACACATTTTGACCCATTTTCTTCTACAAATTGGCTCAAACTCGCTCCAGCAGAATGGAGAACTTCATCTTTGAACAGGTGTTTTTTGCAAAGACTCCTAATTGGATTTGGCTCTGGACATTGAACGGTCCATTCTGACACAAGAACATGCTTTCGGACTAATCCATTCGATTGCGGCCCTGGCTGTATGTTTAGGTTGAAAAGGTTCAGTTCCCAGATGTCTCCAGTTTAGTTTTGCCTAATCATTATTTGCTTTGAAGATATCTGCAATTTCATTTGCACTTGTCAAATCTAAAAAAAAAATACGTTTAACATATCTCGAATTATCAACATCATTTATAATAGTTATAATGCAATTAGTCATATCTTAAATGGATATTTTGTCCAGTCAAAATATAACTAGAGATATCTCAATTTACTAATGCATCTGCTCATAAAGCAACATCAGATATCTGGAATGTTATTGTGGTGAAACTGATTTTGTATGAAATCAGCCTGCCATGCTGCTTTATGTTTACCTCCATAACGTCTCACTAAAATCTATTGAAATTTGTGGTTATAGCCTGACACAATGTCAAAAAGCTGAGTACTTTTGAAGGGGACTGCAACTGGATCCTTGTAGGTATCATTCGATGTTAAAAATTACAGGACGTAATAAATGCATCATGGAATACAGAGGCAAATACTTTCGTGTTCCCCCATCATTCTTTTTGTTCAAAATGTGTTGTTTTTTTTTTGTCTGGCACATTCCAGCTGTTTGGCACACAGGAGGTGGCGTGATCACAGCTAGATGGGGTGTGTTCAGTCCTCGTATTCTTCCACTGAAAGATTGTACGTCTAAGAAAAACAAAACAAAAAAACCCCCACACACACACAAACGAACGCCCGTTGTTACTGTGCTGTCCTTCTGACTTGACCGCTGCTAAACATTGTAGTTGTGTATCACCACTTGAATATGTCTTTTCTAAGTGTAAACCTCAGGTTGCTTTTCTTCCAGTGTTTTTTTTTTTCCGTTTGTTTTATAATTTCCTTAATGTGTACACCTTTTATGCAGCCCCCCGTAAACGTCCTGAAGAAGTTAAAAAGCTTGATTCTCATGCAAGAAACGGATAAATGTGGATGTTGGATGTTAGCTGATGTGTTACTTGCAGCACTGTGAGCTATCAAAGCTAGGGGTTAAAAAAAACAACAACATTTCAGCAACTATAACTTGCACATATTTCATCTACTTTTTTGCCTAAAGATATTGTGATTGAACTCAAGTGTTCAGTGTAATCTCTACACAATGCCATAGGAGCAAACATTTGGGGATTTTGTTGATTTGCAATAGATATTTAGCATTAACTGTATTAAAACAAAACCAGGGAGTTGAAAACCATAAAGAGAAAAAAAAAGTTTGCAAGTACAAGTTTGACTTTCTACAAAGCTTTATTAAACAACCGCATTTTATAAAGTACCAACCGGTAGTTAGCGACGACTGTGCAAAGAGCTCCTGTATTCTGTAACTCGATTAGCCTTTAAACTTCAATAGTTAATCTGCCTTCACATTTTTTGCTATGAAAAGCAAAAACATCATTTTGATAGACTTGGTTTCATTTTTTTTTAAATAAGCTGCTGAATTAAGAAAAAAAAAGTAATACTTTTGGGGCCACCAAATATTTTGGATCATGCAGAGACTCTATATTGTACTGTAGTAATTTTGTAATATTTGTAAAATGATGTAGTGGGCGTGAATGATTACCATTGCTTGAATCTGTACATTGTTCCAATAAATTGTTTACATTATGGCGGGCCTTTTGTCTTCTTCCTTTCAGACTCTGCAGAGCTATCCAGTTTTTAGCATAGTCTGAAATAAAACCTTTTATTGCGATTAAGCTTTAGAGAAATTTGTGCAGCGCCTTGAAAACTGACTTGAAGCCAGAAAAGGGTTAAATGAATCAGCTTAACCCAACAGGAGACCTGGTGTCACCGAACCCAGTTCAACTCTGCCCTGGAGGGTTTAAAGGCAAAACGTCACTTTTGTGTACCAAACCTGAACGTTTTTAAAACTAGTTTAATCAGAGAATCGACATCTATTTAAAAAACGATTTTACACCCTGGAAGTAAATCCAACATCTGAATAAAACAAAGATTGAGTTTAAATCATTGCCAATGATTCCTTTGTGTCCATTTTGTAGTACCTAACAACTTAGAACTGACCACCCTGTATCATAAATATGTGTTTAGAGTACAATCACTGAAGCAGCGTTTGTCTGGTCAGTGGAAAAGTACTTTTCAAATGTTTATATTAAACAAAACAGACATTGTTTTTAAACTGATATTTACTGAACACAACCTTATAATTAACTTATGAGAAGTTACTAGCAATAACTACTCGGCAATAAATTTATTTTAGAAGCTAGATCTCTGCTTGGCACCAAACAGCCCTAATAATGTAATGCTAAAAAGAAAACGTTTATAAAATTAAGTCAATTGTAAGTTATAACTAATATCCAAAGCATTTGTGCTTTAAAAGTCGACTCTTCCGATCTCCTAGAAGACCTGGAGCCTTTCTGCTGCTATAATCTTTACGTACATTATTAACATTTTAAATACTTCTGTGTAATGTTTTAAAGGGAAATGTCTTCCTTCGCAAATTCCACTTTGCATGAAGTGGACATTACAAAAAACACTACTTTTTTGCAGTAAAAAAATTAATCAATGTCCATATATACATATACATAAATACTTTTTAAAATTTTCTTCAGTGAAAACTATCCATCCATCCATTTTCTTTACACCTTTGTCCCTAGTGGGGTCAGGGGGTGCTGGTGTCTATCTCCAGCTACATTCCAGGCGAGAGGTGGGTTCACCCTGGACCGGTCGCCAGAAACAGGCAGGACAAACAACCTGCACACACACAGGTTGTGTTTTAGAAAGACCAATTAACCTGACAGTCATGTTTTTGGACTGTGGGAGGAAGTACCCGGAGAGAACCCACGCATGCACAGGGAGAACATGCAAGCTCAGTGCAGAAAGACCCCGGGCGGGAATTGAACCCAGGACCTTCTTGCTGCAAGGCAACAGTGCTACCAACTGCGCAGCCCCAGTTAAAACTATATACGAAAAAACATATATAACCAACAAAGGCTATTTATTTAGCTCTACGAGGCGGTAATAAAACATTAGAATTCCTTTTGAAATTTCTTTGCATGATTGAGGAATTTACGGAGAGCACCTGAAGGCAGCATCCCAGCCAACGTCTGTCTGTGTCCTCGTCAGCCGATGGTAGCGCTGTTTCGTCCCGAGTCTGGAGAAGGAACCGCTGGGGAAAGCAGCAGCGCAGCACCGCCTGGCGGAGGTGGAGTCTAAAGGTGGGGAGGGAGAAGAAAGGGGAGAGGAGGAAAACGGTAAAAGGCACATACAACAGAAACGGGGGGAGAACGGTGGATGATTTACGCTTTAAAATTCGCATTACAGCTACTTGAAGAGTTGCGGCGAAGAGGAACAGAACAAAATGATAACGCCTTACTTCCTAGAAAATTTCTGGGTAGGTGTTGTTTATTTTTTAATGCTGTTAACACCGGTGGTACACTTCATTATCCCCTTTCGGCCTGTTCTGACCTCATTATTCTGGTCGTAGTCGTAGTCTTGCGGTTACTAGGTTGTGTCCGGTGCCGACAGACTAGCCGGTCCTGAATTGCCCAACCAGCATTAATGTTCTTCGGTAATTATTCTGTTTTTACCCCGGGGTTTGGGCCTCTGTGAACCTATCTAACTTGAGAGGATGAAGGATCCGCCCCTCTTTCCGGTAATTGGCTGCGTCTGGATTTCTTGGAATGTTTACGGTCAGTTCCAAGAATGCTATTGGCCACGTTGGCTGCCAATCACAGGCTCCCTGACGTCCGCGTCACTTTCTTCCGTGAAGAAGTTTCCGTAAGAGGCCAGATGTTTAGCTTAGTTAGAATACCCCGGAAAAATTTACATTCTAAATATATAAGTATATTTAAAAGGTAACCAAACATGTGTTGTAGATTAAAAAAAATGAACCGGTGTTGTTGCGCTTCTGTTTGCATTAAAATGTGTATGTGCTGTCAAAGGTCATCTCAATGCTCATTAGAAATTCACAGAGCAGGTCGTGTCGATGATTCTTCCATAACTTGCTTCAAATATTTACTTATTCACTGCGCCGTTTGTACTGTTTGACGTCTTTGAATTCCTGAATTTGCTTGGTTTTTCCAGCTTTCAGTGTTATACAGTGCAAATAGCTACAGTTTATTTTGTTTAACTTGTCAGTTGTGTTGTTTGTAAAGCAAAGGATTATATATTTTCCCCAAATTAGACTGAAACTGTTAAAATGCTGTAGCACAACCCCTTTTCAGTAATTACACATAATCAGTTAATTTTTGCTATGTGGGTACATGAAAACATTGTTTTACAAACTATTTAGTTGCTCCAATTCAGTCCTCATTTAAATCACGCTTCATTTTGCTGTACCAAAATAATTCCTGCTATGTCACTGGCAGGGGTGAATAATAGACATTAAGTAATATTCTGGGTAGGGTTTATAAATTATATTACGTTATCACCCTATATTCTGAACACAACCCCCTCCAATGGCAAATAAAAAGCTGTTTTCAAAGGCAACACACGGCTAGAAGTGTAACCACAAATGAGGCAATTGGTTCAAAAGCACATCGACTCAGAATAAACCAAGTATAAGGGCCGTATTAAATAGCTGCTGAATCTCTTTATTAGGTCTCTGTAAACTGTTGTGTTTTCAGACTCTCTGGATGATGGTTTCTAGATAGCAGACAGTGTTTCCCCAAACATGGATTTTACACCAGGAACAGTTGGGATGGGCCAACTCAGTTTGATAACCTTGAGTGAAAAGCTATCTGAGATGGAAGCAACACGTGTTCCTACAGCTTCAAGGATAATATATGATCATTTCAGTTATAATATCTGTAACTATTATTCCTTTAGACTTTAGCAAAACCGATGTCTGAAAACCTGCTAATAGAGTGGAAGTTTTTAAGTGGTTACTCTGTTCTTTTTAATGTAAAATTGGGAATTTAAGCTCCTGATATTAGCTGGTAATTAGTCAGGTTATCTGCTCCGGTAGCTAGCCAACCTGCAGTCAGCATGCGGTTCGTAACTTGCCGACTGATTTTTGTTTTTTGTGACCGGAAATATTTTCAAACAACCAAATTTATCTTTAAGTGAAGAGCTTAGCTTCTGCCTTGTTTGTTTTTGTTTTTTATCATATTGCTTCTTGTTTATTAGCCTGTAGCGTAGCTCATGCTAATCTACAGTAATGTGCGGCGTCTTGGCTGGAAGCTGGTGAAATACAGCCTTAACTTATTAGATTCCCCTAATTGTATTTACCTGTGTGGTAACGGCTACAGAGAAGCCATCTCTTCTACGCGACATGCCTTAAAAATGAAGCTATAAAGATGGTGCAATCCTTTAAGATTATATTTATTTATTTAGTCGTTTTTGCTCAACCAGACTCCATAATTGCCTAAACGAGAAAAGAGGAGAGCAGAGACACTCCTGATTCATCAATCTGGCCTTTGTGCCCTGCAGTGGGACACAAGAGAATGCAGTGATGGCAACGATCAGCTGTGTGTTTAGCATGCAGGGCACACATACTTGGCATTAGGGGATGCATCCATTTCCCTTTTGACTTGACTACCAGTCTGCTCTCTGAGCAGGCACATAAATCTGAAACGCTCTCTGTCTGAAACTTTTTAAAGCAGGTGAAAACATGGAGATGTCCCCCCCCCCGCCTCCATCTTCTGCTCCTTAACTTTGATGGGATTTTTTTCAAATTTCTAATCTTACCATTCATCTCTGATGTCAAAACAATCTCCTTATCAGCTTAAAAAAACAAGTTCTTTGAGGAATTAGGAACTAGAAGAGTTCCTAATTCAGTGTTTTTTCTTTGTCAAAATTGCGGCACTCGACTGGCCGCTGGCTACAGAATTTCCGCTCGCTGGATTCACTCACAGGCTCACTCTCATTTCCCCTTTTTTTTTTTTTTTGTCAGCGTTTAACACAGCTTCAGTTTGTGTGACATGCGTAGCCACTGAAAGGTCTCCCTCCGTATGCGAACTGGTGTGGCAGCTATGCAGTTTCTGTCCTGAAACAATGTGCTCATGTCTGGTTTGCCTGCAGCCTGTCATGGGAAAATAAGATGGAAGTGTGATAAGCAAACAGAGCTGATTCAGCCAGCAGGATGGCCTTTTCTTCCCAGGAGCCTGCATGTGTGGTCGCTTGGGTTCAAACAGAATTCACTTGCCTTGCACTCTTGAAGTACTTTTATATACACGCATTAGCTTCAGTACTCAGTTTAGTTTTTTTTGTTTGTTTGTTTTGAATGATAGCATAATAAAGTTGTAAACATTTTTGATTTCATTTCCTTTGGCTCTCAGTTCAGTTGAAGGAGTCACCAAAAACCTGTTTTGTAATAAATCGGGCAGACATGTTCTCAGTCACACTGTCTTGTTTTCCACTCTTAATTCCAATTCTGGGTGCGAAGTCAACCTGACTCTGATGGGAAGAGTTCATAATATTCTCATTTACTGCTTGATTATTGTTGCAAAACAAGATTACTATTATTTTCTTAAAAGCTCAACATATTGTGACTCCTGATCTTGTATGAGAACCTCATACCATAACCTTTGGTGAAGATATCACAAGTACACACTATTGCCTTATTAAAGATGACTTCACAATATTTGGAAGTCATTGTGATAATGATATAACAAATAAGCTAATAAGTAAGCTGTGTTATTGTCTTTCTACTTCTGTTTCCTAGAACACATAGTCACCATATAGTAGTAGTACATCCTGGAGAAAAAGTTTAGTGTTTTATTTTTATCTCAAAAACAAGTATTTATTGACTTCTATTCGGGGTTTTTTTTCTTCATTTTTAACCTTTCCATACACAAGTAAAACAAAAAAACAACTAAAAAAAACCAAAAACCTACAATCCTGAAATAAAACAACAAAAATTGCCAAAACTGAGTTCATTTCTTTATGACTTTATGACAACTAATGTCACCAAATATATCACAGGCACAGAGGACTTGAGTGCATGGCCCTTTAATAATTAGCTAACATGTATTGCAGTCCAAGCAGTTCCTCCATCCATCCATTTTCTTTACACTCTTGTCCCTAGTGGGGTCGGGAGGTGCTAGTGCCTATCTCCATCTACGTTCTGGGCGAGAGTCGGGGTACAACCTAGACAGGTCGCCAACACAGAAACAGACAGGACAAGCAACCATGCACACACACTCACACCTAGACTCACACCTAGGGAGAATTTAGAAAGACCAATTAACCTGATAGTCATGTTTTTGGACTGTGGGAGGAAGCCAGAGTACCTGGAGAGAACCCACTCATGCACAGGGAGAACATACAAACTTCAGAAAGACCCCGGGCCGGGAATTGAACCCAGGACCTTCTTTCTGCAAGGCAACAGTGCTACCAACTGTGCCACTGTACAGCCCCCCAAGTATTTCCTCGCAATATGCATATTGTGTACACAGGAATTGCAATAACAATAGATTATGCAGCCCTAGTATTGTCACAATATTATATAATTGTTACAACAATGTAACTACTTGTTTAGCTAGTAGTAGCACCACAACAATCATCAAATCCTGCTGGTTTGGTGACCTGAAACAAGAATACCAAGATCAGAGTTCTGACATCTGAGGCAGCAATAAAGGAAAACTCTGTTTCATGGTTCTATTCAGAGTTGAAGTCCTGCAGAGTCTGTAATAGGAAGCAATATGGAGGGTTTGCATAAAATTGCGCTACCTTCTCCGACGTATTCCAATGTCAAGGCAAGGATTGAATTGAGTTGCCTTTATCTGCCTGAAGAACATCTGGGCGCCCAGAAAGCTGACACTGACCACAAAGATCTGACTGTTCAGCTCCATTGGGAAGTCATACTGCTGTACGGGGCTGAAACCTGGAGGACAAACAAACCTTCACATGGAAAAATGCAGTCATTCCTCAACAACTGTCAGGATTTTCCACATTCGCTGGCCAGTCACAATCGGTAACCTCAACCTATGGGAAAGAACCTGCCGACTCTCATTAGAAGCAGAAATCAGTAAGAAAAGATGTCGCTGGGTAGGGCACTTTCTTCGAAAACTTCTAGCCAGCATCAGGCAGGACCTCAGGTGGAACCCCAAAGGCAAGCGAAAGAGAGGCCGTCCAGCAAAACGTGTGACGATGAGACCACAAGAAAGAAGATGATCTACATCTGGAGCCAACGACAAAGAAGGACCCAGGACAGAAATCTCTGGAGATCTACCTTTGGCAGCCCATACCCTAGAGCAGGGGTGCCCAAAGTCGGTCCTCGAGGGCCGGCATCCTGCACATTTTAGTTCTCTCCCTGGTGGTACCAACAGCCTTTTCAGCATGTCAGTGTTCTTCTTAGGCCTTCTAATGAGCCATC
>CAEFZX010028524.1:0-27592 GCA_903066825.1 Alfaro cultratus
ATATATGCACTAGTTCTATAGCTGGTGTGCACATGTGTGTCATGTGGAAAATGCAAGGTTCATGTGAAGTGAAATTTTTAGACATATGCAAAGAAATATGTCTAAAAATATTTAGACATATTTATCTGGTTTATCTGTTGATCAAATTGATCAAAGGCTGACACACCATAATGTGATTGGTTCATTTTTATTAACAAAATGCCTACCAGTTATTTTTTTTTGTTTGCTTTCTTCAAACAATCAAATTTGTCTATTCCTGATCAAGTGAAACATGTAATAACCTCTTTTGAGCGAGTTACCTGGCAGTGTGCAGCAACAGGTGGGGGCACACTAGCATTGTGTTATTTTATACAGCTCCCTCCAGACTTCAGTTCCTTGCATTATATATTTGAATTTGCTTCAAACCAGACAAGGTGATGGATGTAAACCACTAATGCCTTTGATGCATATTCAACCCAAACCAATGACCACCAATGAGGAAGCATGTTGCAGCCTTCGACTAGCTGGAATGCCTACATATTTTATCTCCTGCATGAGCTCTAATTAAATTATCAATTTCTACTGAATTTAACATTTGTATGCCGACTGTTTGTTTTTTTTACAGAAAATCAATTTCACCAGTAAGTGAGACTAAACCATAGGAACATTCATGGCTGTTGAGTGCAACAAACACTGTTTACCATAATCAGAGTATTTCTGCAGCTCAAGCCCACAGTATTTCACAAATCAGATGATATATATTAGCTGTCACATGAGCACTGTGTGGAAAACCTGAGAGAAAGACACACAGTCAAAGAAAAACCCACAGGCCCTGCTCATCTGTCTGAGAATCTTTTTTGATTCTTTGGTTAGCCCTTGGATCCTGACTCCTAGCCTTTTTAGATTATAGCTGCTGGTTCTGAGATCCCAAGTCTGGCGGTTGATGATGAATGCCCCCCCTTCCATAATCACCGTGTACAACGTGAACACTCCAGGCAGCTAAAACACAGGCCGGGGAGTGACGGGGGTGTGGGGAAGGGAAAACAATGTGAAGAACACAGTCTGACATAAAAACAGGACAGCAGCAGCTCACTGGTGGAAACACTACACCATTTTCACCTAAATCTGCAGCCCGGAGCACACAGATGGAAAGTGGACAGGGAGAAAAAGGAAGAGGACAGACGGGCCGCCGCGCAAACAGCGGGCAGGCTCGACACCTCTCTCGCAGTCACAGTCACACTGAGAGAGATGGAGAGAGATGGGATCTGGAAGCAGGAGATGCAAAGTCAATCATTTCTCAATGCCTTGGATTCACAGAGAAAGTCTACTACTGACACGATCATAACAAAAATGTACAAATACAGGCGTTGAAAAGAGGAATGATATTTAGATTGCTAGCTGTAGATGTCAATACATGATAAAAATTTAGACTTCCCTGAAATTAAGCAAGGTTAGAGAGTCAGATTGTAGTCTCTTAAACTGCAACTATGCATAGATGTATTACAACACCACTCGGAAACTCCATGCTTTCGGCTTTCACTATGCTGTTCTCAGGTGAAAGAAAAATTTTAACTGTAAGTCAGATCCATATGGTGGACGAGAGGAAAGAGGAAAGGTGTGCGTGAGAGGACTGGGGGTCACTTCCCTACTGTGTTCACATGACGGATCTACTCCAGATTAATGGGGGGAATCACATCCCCCTCAGCTGTCCCGGATCACAAGGCTTCTCTGACAGACAGACAGAAATCAAAGGATGTTAACAGACCAGGTCTCCTTCCTGCAGCACCAGAATGGCCCAGCAGCTGGAGATCCAGCTGGTATTTCCAGTAGCTCCTGGAGGTTTACTCAATGGCCTTGATATATGAGCTGTGACACCTAAGTCTCACAGCTCTAATTACTATACCAACTACTGATAAACACTTCTACATGCATTATACTTTGTGCTATTGTGGGTAGCGTAATGGGAGGTTGGATTAAAAGGCAATAAACACAATGATTTACAGAGTCTATTTTAACACTCTATAACTGCACATAAACTGCTTCATCAAACAGAGTCTTGAAAAAGTTTATTCTGTGTATGCTTCAATTGTTTATCTGTTGTTCGCTTCATAATCGACTCCAGAAACAGGCCAAGAAGTTAAACCTCTGGTGAGAGATGCTTTAAAGGTTCTCCAGCAGAGCATCAATACAGCAGGGTATATTAGCAATCATGGGAGATCTTTTGATCTTGAAATTATATTATAATATATTCCTTTGATTTATGTTTTTTTTTAAAACCAAAGTCTCATTAAGATGCAGTTAAAATGCAACTCAGCAAATTGATGTCTTTCTTAACTTCAGTTTTGCTTTATGCAGAATTTAGCTTGATTATCTGGTCACAGCACCATAAGCATCACTTCATTTACTTTAGGTTGAAGAAGATTATAAGGACAACTAAGATAAAATAAAAACAAGAACTATTTACTCTCCTTTCTCATATTTTATTAATTGCTCTCAATCAATCTCTGTATGAACACATGTTCACAAACATTTTATCAAACTTACATGTCTTTTTGTTGGATTTTAAGTGACAGACCAACACAAAGTAGAGTAAAATTGTGAGCTGGAATGATATGGTTTTCAAAAATGTTCACAAATTTAAATCTGAATGTGACAGATATTTTTATCCAGCCCCTTTGCCATGGCACCCATATATAAAACTATAAGTGCAACCAATTGTTTTGGAAGGTTATAAAATCAGTAAATACAGTCAATTTGGTTATTGAGTCTCAGTATAAATGCATTGTTATTGTAAAGACCTCAAATGTTTGTTAAAAAAAATGGAACACATCAGCGCTCATCAAAACTGACAGGATGAACATAAAGTACTAATCAGAGTAGCAGCTTAAGGGAACTAACTTTGAAGGAGATGCAGAGATCCTCAGCTCAGGTGAGGGAATCGGCTGACAGGACATTTAGTCTGTGTTTTCCCTATAGTTGTACAGAGTGCTCCCCCGATGCACACACACAAAGTTAGCAACAAAACAATTGTAACTTCTCACCGTGCTGTACTTACAGAGTAAATTACTTTTTTTAAAAAAACAAAACTTTACAGGAAGTCTTTTTAACATTTAATTTCAAAAAATGATTTCTTCCTAATAAGAAAGAGTATTTCAGAGTTGCATTTTTGAAAACTTTTTTAATGTTTTAAGTATTGGACTGTCATGTTATTAATACACACTGAAATTTGTGGGTTTACTTAACAAAGTGCAAAAAAGTTTGAGTTATATTAATACTTTTACAATGCACTGTACTTCCGTCTGGGCGGCCAAGTTAGATATAACACACTTTGTGTGATTCTGTGGGGTTTTCTTGCAGAAACAAACAGAAAGAGGAGGAGGGACCTTAAACGTGCAAAATGACTCGACTTGTTAAAGTCGTCACCTTTGCTCCACCGCATGCTCCCAGCAGCCTGGCCGTGCAAAACCACACAGCGTGCATGTGGAGGTTTTCTGCTCATTTAAGAAAGCAAAAAACCCAAATTTAATTATGAAACTAAAGTCAAACATCCAAAAGTTCACAAATACAGCCAGCAGGTCACTTCTTAATGTCAGGTGGAAGAGGTGAAGATGCTTCCTGCTTAGGCATGTTTCATAGAGCAAACGAGATAAGAAAATATGGAGCTTAAGCTGCTCTGCCCTGCTGAGCGGCACATGTGCTGAGTGAGCCAAACACGGTGGCTTACCACCTGAGGTCTGAGTCAAGGGCAGGACAGTTGAAAGGTCACTGCTGGCTGTTCTGCTATACAAACAGCACCTCAACGAGTAATGCTTTCACCCTCTGAACCTACATCAGACAGTTAGAAGGATTAAAAAATTACCAGTGTTTATGAGCTACCACTGAGCTGTAGTTATACATTTAGGGAGCTAATGGAATATAGTCTGACTTACACTTGTGTTATCACAAAAGTCTTTGTTAAAACAGTAATAATCTAAGAATTAGATAAAAATAAGTGAGTGTTAGGTTGGAAGGAGAGTACCTCATGCTTTGCACTCTGAATTTATGGATTAATCTCCTACTGGTTGACTAAATATATAGTAAATTTAGTCAAAATGTGAAGTCACATAGAAATCAAAACTATCCAATGGAACCACATAACCTCCATTTCTGTTGAAAAGAACAAATCTCCTTTGCAGTTTATCAACTTGTCCCACCTTTTCACACAACTATAATTAATTTATTTCTTTAGATCTAGCAGTAATCATTCTGCATGAGAATTTATTTAGTTTTTCTCATTGATTTCCTGAAAAGAATATATTCCCATGAATGCCAAACATTTGTTTTGGTTAAAATAATAAAGATACTAAGACAGAAAAGATTTGTTAGAGTGGTAGGAGAAAATTATGTACCACAGCTGTCAAACTACACTCACGTTACCGTCTGATCTGTATCTTCCTATGTGAACCAAAATAAAGGGCTATTTCACTATTTAAAACAAACATCTGGTTTGCATTTGAACATTTCTGGCTTAAATGAAAAATACTGGTAAAAAAACTGAACCAAAAAAGGATATGCAGATCACTTTCAGGCAGAAGACAAGAGGAGCATGTTCAGTTCTTTTGGCAGTAGGATCACCCTAAATTCAGACATACATGAAAGCTACAAATTTTAGACAAGTCAAACTTGAACTGAATTATTTTAGAGTCATTACAGATTCTGTAAAACACTGTTTTTGAACTTTTTACTCAATAAAAATGAGGAAAAAAGTGGGAATTTGTTTTGTCTCTATAACACAATTGTGCATTGGCTTTGCACCTTAGTAGTGCAGGAAGACACATTACTTTATGTAAATAACATTCCAACATTGCCTTCTTGCATGTTTACCACTGTAGCATTAGCTATGTGATCACTAAGTAAGCCAGGCTGCAACAGATTTCTTAGACACGACTTGATGACTTGCCCTATTTTCTGATTAAGTCGGCTAATAATTACCTGACCACTTGGGGGCATTGAAATGTAACTATCAGCTGGTTAGGTGATCCTTATGTATGAAACTAATATTTTAAAAATAGTTCAGCATAAATAATGTAACCAGTCCTGATGCAATAGAACACTGCAAATTCCACATCCTTGATCCCAATACACATGCACTATTTAAAACAGGATTGTATCAAAAGCGACATACATACTTCTAAGCTGTGACAACACTTGATGTTTCACAAAATCCCCTTCATTTTCTCATATTTAGACCAGAACACTTTTCAATGTGACACCTTATTTGGGCTATCAAGAATATTGGGAATTTATTTTGTCTGGATTACCCAGCAGGCAAAATTAACCAAAAACAAACTATAATATCTCCACAAGTGTGACATTCGCAACCCATAATATATGAATTGAGCTGTATAAGTGTTTAAAAATCTGTCCATATAAATGCTATGAAATCATCTAAAATCGTACGAATATTTCAGCAAATCAGCTATTTGTTAACAAAACATCTAAGGCGTTGACATATCAAAATAAAATATTCCCTCTTTTGTTTACAAGGAACAGTCTACAGCTAACTGCGGTCTAAAACATTATCTGCCAGGCTCAAGATTCTGCATGTAACCTCCAGGTCTCACAGGGGAACGCTGGAATCTCCATATTGATGACGAGCTCCAATACACAATGATTCATGTTACTAAGACGCTCCGGTTAAACAAGTGGAAAGTTAAACAGAGACGAGTGTTATCCTTCCTCTGACAGCTTGTTTTATTTTGAGTTCAAATAGTGCCCGAAACTTTTAATTTTACGACTCGTACAAAGAAAAAAAGGAAAGATGAGAACATTTGGCGTCAGGGAGAACACAAGCTCTGTGATCATTTGGCGTCTCACAGCCCAATTATCTGACCAAAACAATTGAATGTTGTATTTACTTTTAAATAAAGCTCACTTGCGCAAAAGCTCAAATGTGCAGTACGAGATTTATCCAAATGCTACAGCATGTTTTTTTTTCCATTGTTTCTTTTTCTTTTTTTGCAGAAAAGCCAAGAAATTCAAATAACATGCAAAAAAGCTTCCATTGTACACTATTGTGAGATATCTGCGAGGGTTTTAAATTTCTCTTTAAAGCTGCAGTATAAAAGAACATCTTGGCTTACCAATCAGTCAGAGAAAAAAAAAAGAACTATCCTCTTTATTGGACCAGAATGTTCTGCATCTATCTCTTATTGTGCACTCAGTGCATCCTTGGCGTGCAGCTCTCTGGTGTTTTGTCCTCCTTGGGAAAAGAAAAAAAAATGTCCTGGGAGGAGAAGAGTGGAGGAGAAAGACTTTCACTCAGTGATTCAGAGGCATGGTGTAAACGCCAGCGTTTTCTTTCTGACAACCGGCGTTAATTGCAGATCCGACTCGCCCACACACTCCACATTTCTCCTGGAAGGAGAGGCTGAGACACTGAGATTCAAGAGGGACGAGGAGAGCAGTAAAAGATGCTGCAGCTGCCCATTCCTCACACCATCACCACCTCTCATTCCTCCCTTTTGACTGAGAACTTTTGCAAAGATGCTGACGAGCAATTAGACACATTTGAGGAGACATGCCGGGACTCCATAAATGCAATGTATAACAAGGTTAAGATGTTTCACAAACATTAGTGATCTACTACAAAAATCATCTTCTGTTTAATAAAATGTTGCCGGATGCAATCTAATAATTCTATCTGCAAGACAGAGGAGTTAGTGCAACAGTTCAAAGAAGGCATGTGAAAGTAACATCTTGTGTGCCTTCACAGTCATCCCTTTGACTAATACTTGACACAAACTGTTAACACAGTATTCATCTCAGCCCAGTAAAAGTACCCCTCATCCACACATTAGACATAAGAGCTCACGTGACGCAGATCATCAGCAACGAGACCCATTACTGATGAGGCCTGGGGCAGCGTACAAGCTAATGACGGCAGATTGGATGGTGCTTTAATGCTTTGCTTAAGAAATCACTGGCAACCAGCTGGTGTGATAATGTGCATCCCATCAGGATAGTGGTAACATAAAAAAGCACAGTAAAAACTTGTTTGCGTAAATACTGCTGCAGCAACTCAGGTGGCTTAAGAACTTGTCATTGATTTCACTCTGTATGTGTAAAATAGACAGCTTAGTAAAAAATGACAATCTTTTCTAGCTTTGCCGAAGCTGATTGTGTGTTTGCTTTTTATAGATTCTTGATTAAAACCAATGTTTTAAAAAGCTTCATTTATAAAACCACTAAAATTATATGTCATATCATTCCTGTGGCTTAATGTCCTTTAATTGACATACCACAGGAAGTGTCAGAATGACTTAAGAAAAATACAATTATAAAAAAGAAAAACACAATGGGATTGCCCCTCCCCTACCTGTTCCTGCTTTGTCAGACAGCTGCATGTTGGATACAATTTTCCCTCACCTACAAAGTGAGAAGTGAAAGGTGTATTCCCCATCTGTATGGAGCAGACAGTTGCAAAGCACTGCCTGTCAGTTAGCCACAAGTAACTCACTATACTCTCCTGTTCACAAGAAAACGAACTAATCTGTTTGGAAAAACTTCCACTTGCAAAAAACACTGACAGAAAGTTAAAAGAGTTCCAACTTCATTCTTATTAAGGTAATGTTTAATGTAATTTATGACAAGCAGGTGACTGCGGCCTGGCTTATATCAGCTCGCCAGACTCCCTGTTGTAATTGTGTTTAATCTAAAAGTTTGCTTAGCCTTTGTGTAAGTATCAAAATAGTGAGAATTAAATATTTTTAATCTCATGGTATGATAATCAATGTATTAAATTATTTTATTAGCAGTAGGGATAATTGATTATTTTCTTAACAAAAGGAAATTACAGCAAATTAATCTTTCTGTAACGTGACACTACATATTTTTCTCAACAAGCTCATGCACTGAAAATACTTGTGCTTCAACTGTATTTCATAATATTACTAAACATTAACAACTTAAACATCTACGACAATCAAGCATATACAAAAAGCACTTTTATCCCAACAGTAACAAGTAAAATGAGAAACAAGCATTTTACACTGTCATTTGTTATTCAAGTGAATAAAAACTAGAGAGGCATTAATCAGTTCTTTTTCATCTCCCCGAGGACAATAACGTATAAAACTGAAAAATATTGCAGCAGCTTTGTGCATTCAAGCATATTTCCTTAACCTTCATCAGATGTGATTTTTTCTAAATTCATATGAGTGCATCATTAGATATGTTCTTAGCTGACATAGTTATTAAAACAAAATATGAGGAAGGTAATTTTGATACGTTTGTTAAATGAGTAACAATTTTTTTTTTCTTTTTTTACATTTGACCTGCTGATCAAGAACAATTATTCATCAATCTCAAATAAATACTGCTCATTAAATAAGAAAACATGTAGTGTGCTGCTTTACACTAGAAACATCTGAGAAGGTCAGGTTACTGCTGGCTACTCTCCTCTCTGGCCGGAGATTAAGGTCATCTGGGAGACTGAAATTCACAGAACCACAAGACAACGCAAGCAGCTCTTCACCAAAGAAAAAAAACAACTGCCTACAACTTCCCACTTGTAATGATAAAATGTGAGACCTTATTTACAAGTGAGAAGTTAATCATATAAAGATCACCTCAGCCACACTTCACTTGAATTAACATGATTAGGTTCAAATCTGATGGACCAGGTTTGTCACCTTATTAAAATACACTGGAAAGTAACCACTTTCATATAAAACTGTCAAATCAACTCAAATATGCACTGAAACTGACTTTATTACACTTTTTGAATTTTTAAAGGCGGTTTTAATTAATGTTTTTCCAGCTGCATAACATTAACACACTAATTTGCAGCCAACTCGTCGTCTGACAACTTCTATTATCACGATCAAGTCACCGTGTGAGCAGGTCTACAGTGGCTCAACGGTGTTATTACATACACAGTGATTACTATTTAGCGACGCTTTTACAAAGCCTTGCGGACAAGACGACTTACTTTGATGGATTTTTCCCTTATAATAACAGTTCGGAAATCTTACAAGAAGCTACAGGAGAACTTATTACCGGTGTGTAATGAACACAGCCAAACTCTCACAAGTGACAGATATCAACAGCACCCTTTAACCTCCCACTTGAACATTTTATGGCTTTGACAGCTCACTGTTACTCGCGTGAAATAACTCGAGTTTTACAATGTTGTGAAAAGGCAGATATAGATAGGTGGAAAAAAATGTGTCCCAAATCCACTCTACGTCTCCCTCTTGCGCTTCTCCCCTCTCCCTGACTGTAGCTTACAGTACCGCCGCCACACTCCGCAACATTGTTTCTATTTCCGTTACTCACCTTTACTCCCGAATCAGTCGCTGTATATAGACACTCTATATCGGTGACTCCAGTGGATAAACGTAATTTCAGTTCACATTCACACGCTGACTGCTATTTTAAGGGGAGCCGACAAACTCAGAAAAAGCCAATCTCCCTCTTGTCAGTGCGAGACTCCTCCCCATCTGACGAGCTGCCTGTCCCTCCTCTGCCCTCCCCCCGTTCCTCCTCCTCCCCTCCCTCGGAGTTTTCTCTGGCTCGCAAACTCTACCGAGGAAAAACGTGCAAAAGGAACAAAAGTAATGTTTACCTTTGTTCACCTATAATTCTTACTGTACACCCATGGGTGTGTTATTGTTATATAATATAATATAATATAATATAATATAATATAATATAATATAATATAATATAATATAATATAATATAATATAATATATAACTTTAAATTAATTTTTACAATGTAATGATATTTATAATATAAATATACAAGTAAAGACATTCACTTCCCAAAGTTTCTCCTCAGGATTTTCAGTAATTAGTTCCACCAACAACAGCAGTCATTTTGTTTAAAGGCCACATCCTCAGGCCAATACTGATCCGCAGCGTCTGTTCAGCAGCCAATCAGCAGAAGAGGGCGGGATTAGTGCAATACGTCACGTGTGTGAGGGAGATCAGCGGAGTTGCCGTGCCTTTGCTTTCATTGTACCTTGTATGTGAAAGCAGGTGCGGGTGAGAAACCACTGTAATCACAGGGGCGCATCCAGACAGTTTCCTAAAGGGTGGTCATCAAGATGGGGGCAGTGATAATGGCAGGGTTGCATACTAAAATCAAAAGTCAATAATATATTTTCCTTAAGATTTCTTATCCTACAATGAAGGAGGTGGTGACATAGGTGTATGCCCCGGGGCATTTTCTGCGCCTCAATAAAATTTCATGACAAAATGTTGCTTCCTCATAAGGTCACCCTCTGATCTGTTTATGTGCTAGACCTCATCATTCAGTGCTAAAAGAAATATAACAGAATATGTTAGAATACATTATATTTCTAGCATATTCTGTTAGAAATATGCCTTCTAACAAAATCTTTAAACAGCTTAGCACTTTTCTCCATTCTTATTTATTTAATCTGTGAAAAACCCTTAAAGAAATGTCTTGTGTAAAGGGGACATTTTATATTGAAAAACTTTGTCCATTTGTCAGAGCCACATGGTTTCAAGCATGTCAGTAGAAATAATTCAGCCTCACTGTGTTTGTCTCATTCTAACCTCAGTTTAAATTGATTTCCCCGTTCCTTGTATCACAGATGTAAGTAGCTGCAACATTTTTAGTAGGTGTATATGAATTACAACACATTTTTCTACAATTGAGCTTGTTTTGGATATGAATGAGCCTCATATCTTTTGTCAGTGTTTTGTGTTGTTTTATAACACAGGGAGGACACCCAACTTAGCTTTTTTCATAAAAAAATCAAATTGTTAGTCGTTAAATTCAACTTTATTTACAATAATTACCAACAGGGTCTGTTAAAAATATTCCATAGTGCTTAAGTGACCATTGCATTACATAACAAATACATTCTCAGAAAGAAACACTTAGGCCCTCTATAGATTATAGAGGTCTGAGCAGTATCTTGATCAAGAACAAGTTGTTTTTTGCTATTGATTAGTGCTACTTTCCCTCCCCTGTGCAATGTAAGATACATATAGGTCACACAGGTCTCAGCAGCTTCTGCTTATGAGCAAATTAGGCAGCTTCTTGGTTTTAACCATTTCTACGGATGGATTATGCTCTAACCTTTTATGCTGCTTATTTGGGGTGCCTTTTTGGAAATCTGGGAAACATTTTGCCTCACTATTCATTGATGTTCAACTCGATTTCAAATTACAATTTGTTGTTAAAAAGACATAAGATACAGGAGCAGAGGTTGTGCCTTAGCAACATTTTCCCCTCCTTTCTTGTGCTTGACGTTTCTGCAATCCTAAATCTAACTCCATCATGCAAGAGTAATTGTTAGTTATCAAACTTGCCCTGAAGGAGTAGTGTCTCTGACAGGAGTGGTAAAGACATGGCATTTGAAATAACAGACTTTCATACACATTTTTTACTTCCACCGATCTACTGGGCTCTTGAAGAAGGACGGCTTGTTCAGACTGTTTGTTTTGTGCAGTGGCTTATAAAGCTACTCAGACTTTTTCATGTTTCTGTTACATTGTCACTACAAAAATTAATGATTTTTTTTTTCTTCTGATTTTACACAATCTAGTACTAGAGTTCAAGGTAAAATGCATATGGCTTTTAAATTTTTTAAATATTTTTTATCAATAACTATTTGATTATGGGACGCATTCTGCCCCATTCAGTCAACACTTTGCAGAACTGTGTTTTACCGCAGTTACAGATGTACATTTTGGGGAGACATGTCCCTACCAGCATTACACATTCAGAAACTAAACATGTTCCTGTGTCTTCTATGCAAAATATCTGAATATCAGACATATTGGATTGAGTAAGCTTTTCAAATCTTGCCACTGGCCTCAACTCTAACCTCTTTCAACAGATTATCCCAACATACATTAAGGATTTATCCAGCTTCTCTAGAGTTACTGCAGGTCTGTTAACTGCTTCTTTGAACAATGCTCTTCTTGGCAGTTCATTTTGATGGTCATGTCTTAGTTTACCACTCTATTTTTGAAAAATGAATTTAACAGAGGTTGTATAATGGAACAGCTTCTAGGAAAGAGGACTTGGGTTGGAATTTTATGCATTGAGGTTGCATGTTCTCGACCTTTGATTCTCTGAAGGTATTCTGGTTTTCTCCAGCATACTCAGAACTTGCCAAGTCAATTAGTCTGAGAGAGTGCAGGCATGGTGGGGTGTTCTGCTTGTTTCTGCCTTGCCTTGTCATAGACTGGCAACCTGTTCAGGTGACTATCTCGCATCTTGCCCAGCTATTGGTTTGAGGCACTAGTACTCTCCTCCACGATCCTTCACAGATCAAGATGGTAAAAGGGCTGGATAGATGGATCAGTGCTGTGTGAGATTTGTAAGCTTTTTTCCTGGACCTGTCTGTATTTTTTCTTAGCCTTCACAATTCTGTTTGCTCACTAATGTTCTCTAACTAACCTCTGATGTCTTCAGGGGAAAGCTGTATTTACACACAAGGAACTTTAATTACTGAACAGATTATTTCTGCAAGAACTTGGTTGCAATGTATCTTATTTAGGGGTGTCATAGCAAAGGTGGGTGAATACTGACGCATACCATGTTTTCTTCCCCCCTGTGATGTCTGAGCCTTTCTTACACAACATAACTCACATTCTTAGAGAGGAAAAACAGCACAATAGTGGAATCTCTTCTCATTCTTACTGAAGCAACCAGCTTTGAAGAAAGTGGAAACTCCACACGGGTTTTCTGCCATTTTCACTGAACAGGTTTTCTCCTGTTTTGTGGCTAGACTGGGAGATTCAAGTTTTGTACCATGCAGCTTTCTGTGTCTTAACTTTCCAGGAAGTAGGGGGAGTGTGATTGTTCTTGTGCCCTTTAAGACCCTAAAATGCATTTACTCTGTTCTTTTCATCATTTGCACTTTGTTTAAATGTGATCATTCAGAGTGCTGTAAAAATTAAGGATTCTTTCTAAGTTGTACACTCAAATTGCTAAAATTCCTGAGATAAGTCCAATGACTACCTTACAATTTTAGTTTAGGAGCCAAGAATTGTTGGGTCTTTTGATGTATTTCAAACCCTTATGCTACCTAGCTGTTTTGTTTCTGGGTTTACCATGAAGAAGTGTGTGTGTTAACATCTGTCGCCAACAGGCTCTTCAATGAGGTAACACCACTTGCCTTTTTCTGCATCTTTGAGTCTCCAAAACTGACATTTCTACTATATTCATGTCACACAATGTCAGAAACAAGTCACAGGTTCTTAGTTTCTTTCCTAAAATTTTACATAAAGACGTAAGTAAGGTTGTGTGCTATAACACACTTGGTTGCGAGACTTATTCTTGTTAGTGAATAGTAAAAGTTGAAAAGGAGTTTTTCAGATGACACCTACATTATATTTTTCTTTAAACCATTTGTAAGAAATCAAAACCTTGTATAACAGCAGCTTCTTACCTGTTGTTGCTCCACAAATAGTTTCACAGACTGCTGCTCCCTCCTCTGTGTGCATTCACTTTCCTTATCTTGTCTTTTAGTTCACTCTACAGCTCTCCCCTTCTTTCCTTTGCCTTTCTGTCTCTCACTCCATTGATCATCCTCAAAGCCAGACCAGCTGGCTTTGAATATGTCCCCTCAAGTCCTGAGAGGGCCCGTCTTCACACCCTGTTTCTGCTCTTGTCCCTTGGCTTCTCTACAGGCAGAAAGCAAAGAGGAGGAGCAGTTTGAAGAGTTGGACCCCTGATGGACGGCGACATGTCGAGCATGCGTTACGTGACGGGACTTGGCTCAGGGCTCCCTGGATCAGCCACAGCTGTCATTCATAATTCCAGAAGGTGTTGCTTCTTCTTTCAGATGTGTGAACAAAAACTTTTGAAGCCGTTGTAAAATCTTTTTCAAGTTATTATGTGAAATTAAGGTCTGGCTAGTGAAGCAAGTTCATGGTGCACAACATTTTTCAATATTCTATAGTTCCTATCAGCGTCAATGTACTTGTTGTTGTAATGCCAAAATGTTGCATTATAAAAATAGAAAGACCTTCAATTTTATACATTTATCAAGCAATAAAACATCCTATATTAAGAAATAGTTGTTAAATCACCAGTCTGACCCTTTTTGGTAGCCCTGCTTTTGCAGCTCCTTTTTGCAAACTGGACAGCACTCTCATTCTATAATTCATAAGGTTAGAGCAAAAGGAAAAAGTGATCTGTAATAATTTCTCTTTGTACAATTTCTCTACATCAATCTAAACAACTTACCATGTGGGCCAAAATCAACATTTTATTAACTGAAAAGCAGTTAATGATAAATAAAACTAACAAAGAATAGAAAAGTAATCTGTGAAACATCATTGATCCAAAATTAAAAGTCCCTTACTTGCTCCCAAGTCTTGAAAATTAAAAATTATATTTTTGAATAGAGTTTTACAGGCCACACAAAGTCATTCCAAGACCCACCAGTTGCAATTTGGACACTTATGCAGTAGATGGAAAGTTCTGGATCTCTACTTTTGTGCTTTTCACCCACAGGTTTTGGATAGTTCCGGGGACCGAAACGGAAAAAGAAAAGGACTGATTTTGTTTCTAGCTTTCTGTTTCAATGTTGATTTGGTGTTTTGTTTCAAGATATTATTCTGTAAAAGGATCAAATAATAGCACTTTTTTCTGATTGAGGCAATCAGATTTAATTTTGTTTAAATTCCTTTTACTTCAAAACATCTTTACTGCCGTCACTCTGGCAAAGTTCACATGACCTTGTCAAAGCAAAACAAGCCCACAGCATCACTAACAGTATACCATACTAAACAAGAAGCATAACTGTTCTCTCAGACTGCATTACTTTTTTCTTTTTGCCAGACACTCTTGTAGCGTTTTCTTGTATTTTCTGTCATGTGACCAAAGTGCGTAGTTTTAGCTGAAATCCCAGTTCAAAAAGCTCCACATTTTAATATGTGCTGTGGAAATACATACCTCTTACTCTCCTTTCCCTGCATGTTAATAATTAACATGCAGGACAGACAAATTGTTTGCCAATTTGTTTAATTATTTTAAACTTTTCCAACCAGAGGTCTGAAAGTTTTTAATGGATTATCAGCTATTTTCTTGTAGCTTTTCCCTGACTGACTTATGAATGAGCATATTCTTTACTGTATGGCACATTATCTTGTCTTTCCCATCTTGAATTAGTGGCTAAGAGAAATGAAAAGACTTCTTTGCCATGTCATACATAGCCCACAATGTCACGGATTAATAACTAAAAGTTCCCTGACAATTTATTTTACATGACTTGTTTGAGGTACAAATGAATGATGAAGTGAAATTATAATTTTTTTCTATATATTTCAATATTTCAGTAATATATTGATATTATTATGATATGATGCTGTATTAAAAGAGTAGTTGATTTATCTTAAGGAGATTTTACATGTCTTTACAAGGCTTGCCAATAATTGTGAAGGGTTATGTATGACACAGTAAACGATGAAGCCTATTTCAGCAAACTGTGGGGATGGGCAGCATAATGGTTTGTTCCAGCAAGGCTTTGATGCAGAGCCGACAGCTGGCATTTCCAACATTGCACCAGACCACAAATAGACCCAGACACTCTTTTCTGTCCAATTAAAAGTGCTTTCAGCAAGCTTAATTTTAGAATATAAAAGTCAAGCTTGATCCATAATATTAGAGCATGGGAAAAACAAGATATTTAGTCTGGAAATGAGAAAGCACAATGGCTTGTGATTTTCTCAGTGAGTAAACTGATCATCAAACTAAAATAGCATTTCATTAACCAAGGTTGATTAAGAAAACTTTACTGAAAATCCTGCAAGAATCCAGCCCACCACTTGCCGCTCATTTATACTAACTTTAATATGGACTCTCTAAAAACACCATGACTTTTAAAACAAAGAGTCAAAATTATGTTCACCCACCACAATTCAGAGAGCTTCTTTATAACATAAATATTGACTAATTTAAGTAATGCTTTAAGATTAATTTTAATCATGTCATGGGTACAAAGTAACAAAGTTGTAACAGAATCAACACCAGCGATGTTAGATAATCAAGATGGAGATCTAAAAATACTCCATGAGTCACAGTCTGAAAGTCTTCTCTCATTACCCGCTGTAATTAAAAGTAACCAAGGCCTCCAAGCTCCGAATAGCACACAAGTGTTAGGGAGTGACACTCGAAATGTTGCAAGTTTCCCGAGAAAAGTGGAGCAGTTAACTGGAGCTGTGCCTGCCCCAAAAAATGTGGCTCAGCAGAAAGGAAGCTGTTGGAAATGTCTACGAGAGTAAAATGTACAAGCCACAGCAGAGCTTAAAGTATTTGCTAAGTTGTATTGTGTTAAAAAGCTAACTTATACTTTTGCTTTCTGATGTTTTTAACTTGTTTCATTTCTCTTCTGCACAACTTTGACTCTGACGTGAGCGTCTGTGCTCTTCCCGCGGCGTGCAAAAGTCTTTATGACAAGTTGATGATTCCTCCTGAGATTACCAGTCCCCTGGGTTTCCTAATGCATTCGCCTCTGTTTATCACAACGCTCAAAGCTTATCAACTGCAAGGGGAAGTCTTCTAAACATCCATCCCGTCTTGTTTGCTTGATGGCCTCCCTCATCCCCCCAGCATACGTGCTGAGATTCAGATAATGACATAAGTTCTTTAATTATCTGCCAGATTCACACGAGTCCATAATTCCTTTTATAAAATGGAGTTTCCGTCAAAGTGAGCTCATTAAAAATTGAGTAAGGTCGGGAATTAAACCCCTCTTACCATTATTCATTTTCTACCTAATTTCAAGCATTGTTTAATTAATCACCTGTAATGACTTAAATTATTCACAGCCTGAAAAGTTGCTGACTGAAATTAACAAATTTCATACTGACAATTATACCAGTACATCTCAGTAAATTAGAAAAATCATCAAAAGATTAATTTATTTATGTATTTTAATTCAAAAAGTAAAACATATTTCAGACAGATCTATTTCAAGTGCTTATTTCCCTTAGTTATGGTTGCAATTTAAAGCTAATGAAAATATTACATATTACATAACACAAATATTACCTAAGACCAATATCTTTACTTGGCTAGGGCATCTTTTGCATGAATTTTGGCATCAATCAACGTAATATCTGTCGCTTTCCTGAGATATTAAGGAAGATCGGGTTGCATAAAATGGCCTTCAGCTCATCCGTGTTAGACCTGGTGTCTCTTATCTTCCTCTTGATAAATACTCATAGATCCTGTGTCAGGCTTAGGTCAGCCCAGATGAATGGCAAATCAGGCACAGTGATACCATGGTAAAAAAGCAGGTATTGATACTTTTGGGAGTCTATTTCTAAGTTTCACTGGAAAATAAAATCAGCATCTCCAAGAGCTGTCAGATAGATGGCTATGCTGACTTTGCTCTAGATTAAACACAGTGGATCAAGACCAGCAATCCACGGCTCTTCAAATCATTACTGGCTGTGGAAAGCTCTCCCTGGATCTCAAGCAACTTGGATTTGGTGTCTCTCTGTTCTTCCTACGGACTCTGTGAATTAGCTTTTCAAATAAAGTGCGCAAAAAGGATTTTCATCTGGAAGGACAACTTCGGACCACTGAGTTCAGTCCTTTTCCTCCTTGGCCTTAACACAAGAAATGCGGTGGGTATATTCAACATAGAGCTCTGAATCCAGATGCAGTCCAAATCATATTAATCTCCCTTAGCTGAACTGGTTTTGACACACAAGCCTCTCAAAGTTGTGGTTATCCCAATTGTGCACCTTTACCTATTTTTTTCCATTCATTCAAAGAATGAATAGAACTCTCTGTGATCACTTAGCTTCTTGAACGTTGACCTATTATGACCTGTCCTCTTTTCGGAGAGTCAATGACTGTTAGACAACTGTTAAGTGAGCAATCTTAGCCATTGTTGTTTAGGTCAAAATGCATGTATAAAATAGCTTTTTAATGTTCCTATAGTACCCAAAAAATCCAATAAACTAAATTATGAGTTGTCATTGGCTATAAGCCACGATCATCAAGGTAAACAGAAATAAGCACTTCAAATAAATCAGTCTGTGAGTAGAGAATCTACATGTTATAGAAGATTAACTTGGTCTATGATACTTGAATTTATTGAAGCATACTGTATCTGAACTATTTTAGTTGCACAGAACAATTTTCTAATATTGAATGCCAGTCAGTATATTCTTGGGAGAAAGTCATCCAGATTCTGTGGCATTTAAATGGTTTTCCAGCGGATTTGTTCTGATGGTACATAATACTGAGCTATCGTTTTGTACATTTCACTGTTGGCTACTTTCACAGATTTTCTGACATGTTGATTGCATCATATGCAAAAATGTGTCTGAATGTGTCTGTGTAAGTGTGAGTTTCAAGCATTGGCAGCATCAGTGAGCAGGTGCCATCACTTCTCATTCCCACAATTTACAGTGAAAAGACATGTCGAGGACAGGCTGGATTAGGAAAGTCTGCGAAAAGACGTGTGTGGGAGAAACCACTCTAATTTTTGCCTTTCAGCCATTTCTCTTTTGCATGCGGGTACAATGACAAATCAAGCTATGCTAATTCAGCTTGTCAGGTTTTGTTTGTTTGCTTACCAAGAAGGCAGAGGATACGAGAGTCTGCTGTTGTGACATATGGACACATAAAAAATAAAAGGGGGGGGGTTAATTTCAGTACCAGAAGCTTCATTCCTTTAAAAAAGAAGTTCCAATCAGGTCACAAACTTGATCTTTTTGGTATTACAGTGAATTTTGGATGGATTTTAAGGGTGAACATAAGGGGCATACAGTGCAAAAATCCAACTGCCAGAATAATGTAAGAAAAACAAATTGGGCCCAAAAAGCAGTCTTTGGCATTTTTTAACTTAATTGGTTTTCATGTTTCTTTGTTTTTTTTGCTTGCTTTAATTCCATATATATGCTCATCTTACGGCTGGTCTTGATGTTCAAGTCAAATTTTTGCTGAAATCTATTTTTGGGAGGTGCGGGGGTTAAGGGGGCTACAGAGGTTGTGCATTTGTGGTCACTGTACTACTAACTAAATACAACCACAATAAGACTTCTTTGTGAACCCCAAAGCGACCCGCATGCGCAGAAGAACGTAGACATTGCAGGGCTGGGGACTGTTTACAGACCTATGATGCACACTTCACAACAGTGACCTAAAAGTCTGTTAAAATGTAACATTAATGTTTAGAATGTGGATTCTTTAAAAGAAAAAAACAAAAACAAATACACATCCAATTTAATATGATATATGAAAAGATTAGAATTGGCCCATTCAGATATCCACAAGAGTCGGACATGGGTTGCAAATGGGCAACAAAAAATAAATAATTGCCTGCTGTGTAACATAGCCTAATACTGTTTCAAGGAGAACTCTAAAAACCTTACCTTAAACCACAGTTGTATTTATGGCACGCCCTTAGGTTCACATAAGCATTGTAAGTAATGGCAGGCATAGCACTACTATGCAATCATAATCCTCAAAATATAATTCAGAATTCATGTTGTATAAATGTGCTCAAGAAAAATCCAGAAATCTTCTGGCAAATGCAGTTGAGAAAGTCATGAGAGCACAACATCACCCGGAGAAAAGACCATAAGACAGTGAGGGAAAGCAAGCCTTTGTTTCAAGGATTTCACTGAAAGACATTACCATCATCAGCTTTCTTTGTTGCACACTTTGTCTCTCCAGATTTTGCTGGTCTCCCGAAGGTAAATAGAGGCTTGACTCATGGAGACACATGCAGTTTTTCCCCACAACAGGTAATAAATTTGCGTGTCAAGCCTGCGTGTCACAGATTAAACATGCTTTGTTTTGGATGATTTATGAGTGCGGCTGTACTTGGTGGCAAGAAGCCGGAGGTTTGATGGCGTGGAGGGGGTAGCAGGTGAGTCAGTGAGTTGGTGAGTGTCAGATTTGTCTTACAGGAAGACTGATCTGTAGCTCCTCTAAGGATGCCCACTGCAACACACACCTATGTCATTAATCACACACAGACTCAGAGTATGGGGTGCTTTATCTTCACCTCCTTTCACACCAATGTTGCAAGCTGTCACTGTCCCGAGAAAAGCTTGTTTCTTACTATTATAATAAACTAGGAGAAAATCTCTGTTCCTTCTTAAATGACACAGCCAAAAACATGTAAAGTTAACATTTTTAAGCAGTTCTTTTTTAGCCTTAACTTTTTACCGAATTTAATATCTCCCAATGGAATATGAGACCCTGAAGTGGACTACTCCTTTACCCGTCCCCTCCTTGAATAAGGTTACCTGGATATACAGGATTAGGATATTTCACCGTCCTCTTGAAGAAACCGCTGATTCAGCAGGCAGCACAGCTAAAAGCATGTTGACTTATAATCCGAATGCAGCTGACTGCTGATGCCCCACTTTCTTCTGATTGCACACACTGCCTTCTTCTTTTTGCAGGCCGAGTTTGAGGAAATTAATCACAGCAGGAGTAGCAATAAATCCTCTTTAAGGACAGTGGCTTGGATTTTGACTTCAAGTTGAACATCATGGGAAATAGACAAACCTGTTGTACACTTTTGAACCCTTGTAAATTTCAGTACCCTTAATGTGAATCTGTGAGGCTAACAGCTAAACACCATGAAACAATGAAGGCTATTTTGGCATAAAAAAAAAAAAAACTTGAGCTAATTTTCAGCTTTCTGTTTAGAGGTTTGTCTATTCTCGAATTTCTTTCTTCTTGGTGGAGTGATTATCAAACACTTGAATGCATTTTAAAAACAACTGACTTTACTCTTGTTCACCCATGGTCAAAATTATATATAGACACTTGACTATATAGTCAAGTATATACTTTATTTTTACATCTTTGACATTAACTGGTTGAGTCTTGGCCACAGGTTTTGTAGCTCTCATTAAGCTTCTTGGCACAATTGTTAGGGCTCATTTGGTTTACACTTACTTAGAAAAATATCTCTAAAATCTGGATGAAGATGAAGCCAGAAGATTATTACTTTTGCCTCCTTTATCCCACCCAAAACCAAAAATGATTAGCGTTTAGGATCACCATCCTGACTGTGCCAAAGTCTACCATCTAGTAGTTTAAGTAAGGTGAAGCTAGAGCTTATTGAATCTAATCTATGCAAGTTATCAAAACCACAACAACCTCATGATTATACTACTACCACCATGCTTGACAATTGGTATAGTGTTCTTAAGTTAGAAAGCTTCACTTTGAAATTCTTCTTGTCAAAGAAGAATGTCAGGCTAAACAGGTCTTTTTTTTTGACTAACCATAAACGCTTTCTCCAGAAGTTCCCTTTGATATCTGCCGTTTCTGATTAGCTAGAATGTGCCAATTTTGTAACAAATTGACAACATTCTTGTGTAGTACATGTTGATGTGAAACTGGCTTCACTGTGGACTGTGAATCTGGTATTCTGACAGTTTCCAGTTTATGGCTAACCCTTAGGATGTTCAGTCAGAACATCCTAATTTTTTTACTTTCTGTTCTTGGTGATAATTTAAGTAAAATGGATGCACTTATGATATAAAACAGCAACTTTATTCCAAACACACATCAAAACTGGCTAGGGGTTTGAACATGCTAAAAATCACATTTTTGGGGATACCTTCCCGAGTCCTGGCCTCAACGCTATTTAAAATATATGAATTGTGTTTAAGTGAAAATCATGTCAGAAAACTAGTCTGGATTAGCTTAGCCAGTTCTGCTAAACTAAATATCCAGGGAATATTAAGCTTGTTAGTAACATCAAACTGCATGTTTCTAGTTAACAAAATCAACTTCAACGTTTGTTACATAAGCCTTCCCTCAGTAAATATTTCAAGCTCAGTTGTATGCTCATCCAAAATGGAAAGGCAAACAAAATCCAAAATGAAGCTCATAAACACAATTTTAATGGGCAAATAAGGACAACTCAGTTCCATTTTTTTCAGCAGGAATGATTAGAGACAGTGGCAAAAGTCCCAACTTAGGTCTAGTTCTATTTTTTTTTTAACTAAAAGAAATATTTGAGACATTAATTGGAAAAGTAATCTGCTGGAAAGTTTTGCAGAAGACGATCTTCAAACACTGCCATGTAGTTGGTTGTACTGTACAGGATGACTGTTTTCTTTGCACTAAAATATGGCCTAAAATTAGCCATCCACCATTGATATCCATAAACAGGTAATTTCTGACTCTGACCCTAGGTGGCCAGGAAGGATCATAACGATCTGTCAAAATAGACCTCAGGTTCACAAGGCATGCTTTCAGTGTGCACAGCTAAGCATGTGAAGTATATAATTGCACACACTGTTTAACATTTATTACATTCAGTACACCATTGCGGTTTGTTTACCATAACATACCTGGTAAACAGAGTTAATGTGCCTGAGTAAATATTTGCTGCACTATATCAAATTCAGATCCCAAATTAAGGCTATCAGAGAGGCCAAACAGGGTCATGTGTGAAATAACAGAGTTGTTAGGCTGTTCAGAGCTCAATACACAGATTGCCCTATCTCACGAGTGGTTCAAGTGTTTGCACACAGATCTCTACTGCCTGCGGGCTTATATATCACACTGTGCCTTATTAAGAGCTTTTATAAAATCTGGCTTTCACAGTCCCACATTACTCCACACTCTCAAGGCAGCAGTCTTCAGGACCTCAGATTGCACGCACACCCAGCTAAACATTTAGTCCCTTTTGAACATACTGGGTCTGAGTACATGTGTGAGATAGATAAAAGGCAAGAAAATAATTTTTTTTTGATGTCTTATGAACCTTGAGCTAATCATGTTTAAAGTCCTCTTCTTCATGTTTGTGAAGAATTGTAGGATGTCACGGCTCAATGTGATTCAGTCAGTTTTCACCATATTCATTACTTACTTAGACCACAACATTTCACTATACTTTACAAAGTTCTCATAGTGACCCACATTCAAAATATTTTTGCCCTTTTAAAATGACATTTGTAAGCATATTCTGCTGAATCCAAGTAGAATGCATGGTATTTGTTCCACAACGCAAGATCAAATGTCAGACAGATGAGCTATTTCCCTTTCTAGAGTAATGAGCAGCGGGCTGCAGAAGCAGAAATTAATTATCCTGAACTGCATGGTATGACTTCACTGTAATCGCTGAAACTTGTGATGTGATTCTGGGTGTAGCCGGACTGTGTCCCATTCCTACAGCTACCAAAATAGAGAACTCCATTTTATTATGGCATGCTGGGAATTCCCCACCATTTCCTTGTGCTCTTGACCTCCCACCCTTCATTGTATGTACAAGGAGAGGGTCTTAGTCTGGAGTGGGTCAATGCAGCTCTGCCGGGCTGACAGATCGGCTCGTTGTGCCCTCTGCTGCTCCGTCTGCACTGTGACTCCATTGTTCTGCCCTCTCAGGTGGAGCCCCACAGCAACTCCTCACCATTGTGTCTGACAGACCAGCAACCTGATACCATGGCAGTTTAGGCGCCTGTCTGTGTCCCTTTGGAATAATGGTGCCATTAGTTCTGAATATACTTGGTTGCATTTGAACAGAATTTTTGTACATCTCATAAAACAAAAAAAGAATTATGAAACAAGTAATATTTCTGTCAATTAAGGCTTTGTTTCTATAGTTGATATTTTGAAAAACTACAATTTTCTGATACATTTACAATATACCACACTTTGCAGCTGTCCGTTTTTGGTGACAAATGTTAAAATCTTCCTAAAGACTTTCAACTGTGATGATTTTTTTGAACTATAAGATACAGCAATGTGAAATAATATCTAATAACTTGTATGACTAACTGTTTGGTGATTACAATGTATTTTTCTCAGTCAGTTTTTCTATTACATTCCTAAATGCATAACAGTCTACTTGTTGCATTTATAGCTGGAAAATTGGAAAATTCAGCATCAGAGTTCAAATAAAGTGCATCTTTATAAATAATAATAAAGAGGCCCGCTTTATGCTTGCGTGCTACCACCAGCTGTGCTCAAAACAACCACAACAATAGGGCAAATTTTAAAGCCTTTTTGGAACATCTGCAAGTAAAATCACAAAGTACCTCATAAAGGCAGAGAAGTAAATTAAAACATTATTGAATTAAAACATGATTTAAAAAACAAAACTCAAAAAATTAAATGCAGCATGCATTGCTTATTGTTTAAGGGTAAAGGGAGAGCTGGTGCCTATCTTCATCTGTCACTGGGCATCAGTCCATCACAGGGTATCACTGTAAAACAAAGAACAAACAACCATGCACACTCACCTAAAAGCAATTATAGACCATTTAACCTAACAGACAGTTTTTGCAAACAGGACTAACAAGAAAGAACACACTCACACACACAGGCAGAACATGCAAACTCAATGCAGAAAGATTCTAGGGCAGGTTGACCTAGAATCTGAACTTTTTTGCCACAAAGCAACATCACTACTAACTACGTACTCCACTGTGTAGCCCTAAACGATGCACTTAAATGAAGATAAATAAAACATTTGAAAAGATCTCAAGGAAAAGCTTGTTTGAACAATCTCCATTTGTGAATATATTACCTTAGCATTAGATACATTAAATAAAAAGAAATAAACACAGCTTTCTTTGCTGCCATTATTTAGCCAATTGCATTATTTAGCCAATTGCACAATCTCTTCTAATCCCAGTCTGATCTACAACAGGAAAGACCAAAGCCAGTCTTCTGACTGAGAAAATCTAAGGTCCAAGAACTGCCCTGAGTTCAACATTCAAAGTGGCTCTGTCTAATCAAACCAAGAGCACATATAGGCCTGTGACCCTAAGAACAAGTCCCCTCAGTGTTTGAACACATAAGAAATAATAATGTAATTATCACCTTGCATTGGTACTAATAGTTAGCATTGAAATAAATAAGCATGCTGCTTTTTCAAACTTGGAACTAGGCTGCTTTGGTTTGGTGTCCTTGTAAGACTAACTTTATCATCTTTGACAAATTAAAAACATTATCATCAATGCTGAAGTTGCCAACATTATCACCCTCTTCTGGCATGGTGTGGACATTATGGTATTCCTGAGTGGAATCCTTGCAAATTTGGCCAAGAATCAACAAAAACTTTTTAATAGTGTTAATAGTGGTGAAACAGAGCTCTTAATAAGGATATTTAAAAGTACGTAGCTTATGTGTTTACTACACATAAACAATGACCATCTAGGTGCTACTAAATGGTGCTCTTTTTTTAGCAGCAGACTGTACTACAACTTTACTGAAAGGAGAGGAAGACTGACATCCACAAAGTAATGGAAAAAGTGAGATAGAAGAAGCCTACAGCACAGACACAACACAACAGCCTGTGCACATCAAAGCGAGCCCCAACCTAACTGAGCATGCCGTTGTGTGTCACTGAGGAATAGTCCCCTTTTTATGTAACACACAGATGATTAAAGAGTTCAACACAGCAAGCAGACTAATGACTCCACTGGGTTGCAGGGGAACTCATGAGAGAAGAAGGCAGGGGCCTCTGGAGGATACTTTCTGAAATGGGGATAGGTTCTAAAATATACAAATTTATTCATCAGAACTCAGTCTTTTTGTGTCACGGAAGTATACAGATGTGAGTGTGTGCAGGTGGCAGAGAATGAATGTGAGTGAAGACGATGCAGGGAGACAAAGATGTGAGAAAATAATTCAGTGAGTTTGACTGTATCTGCCTTCTGAGAGCAATAAAAGATCAAGAAAACCATAAAAACTGCACTTTTTAAAAAAGACAACAAAAAAAAAACATTTACAGTACCATAAGGACAAGTTTAACTTCTTATTTATTTATTTTTTTTCAAAGAGGTGTGTTATTAGATATTAGTGCTCATGATGTGAAAGAGTTAAATCTTAAAAGTTTAACTATGTGAGGAGATGCCTTTTCACCTTATTTGGCATAGATACATGCATATCTCAGATATTTTCTGAAGAATAACATGATAATGCTTAAGTTTTTTGAAAAATCGTAGATTGTAACCCTTGTTCAGGGTGATGGCTAATATATCTGGCTAAGGGTAATACACTCTACATACAGTTCTCAATAACTCACGCGAAAATGCTAAACGCTAACTTGCAATTTGCATCATATCATTTACAGCAAATACTCACTCATCCACAGTCCAAAACAGGAATGTAGACTCTACATCCACAGGTATTTAATGTTCGTTTCCATTTAGTTTAGCTCTGTCTGCCACCTTCTAGCACAGCATAGCTGCCGAATCTCACAGGCTAAGGGTGTATTCAGACCAACCCAGGATTAGAGTTCTGAATCAGACCGTCCGGGTTTTTGGGGAGGTCTGAATGCAAATTTGAATTCCAAAACGGACATAAAAACCAAACTCTGGTCCGCCTAAAAACCTAGGTCTCGGTCCGGTTGAAGAGAACTCTAAAACGGTAGAAAACCTGTCTGAATGACTAGTTAGCTACAGTGCAGGACATTCTGGTCAAACATTACTTTCTGCTCTACGGGTTAAGAAGATGTTGTGTCGGTTGTCATATCAACGGATTTGTGTGCCAACACTAAGCAAGGAAAAGCAGAATATAACTGGTTTGAAGTTGTTTTACAACTTTTTATTAGCTTATTGTCCCATTGCTGTGGCGCTCTGCAGCTGCTGCAATTTTTAAACCTTTAATAAATGACAAAAACTGAACTAATTGCCTCATTTGTTTGAACATAATCATCAAGTAGGATGGAGGAGTTTGCTTAGTCCTCTCTTGCATCTTGATAGAAACTAAACTGCTTATAGATTTATATCAAGGGAGAATACTTACAAACATCAGCAATTTTCTCAGCTTTAATTTAAGCCATGTTTATAGAAATCGGGTAGGAAATAAAGGCGCTGTGATCATTTTTGTGATTCCTGCTTCTCCCGCATTGGAACAGCCTGGTTTAGTGGACAGACTCACTGCGTAGTAATGGTGCCTGCAGGAGCGTCGTTAGCGTTAGAGTCTAACAGGCGATGTCCAAACCAGTAATGTATATTAATGAAGAAATCCTACAAACTACACTGCTCCGTTTATGTTTACTTTTTGTGAAGAACAAAGTTGCACTGGCCTTCTTCAGAGGTTTTGTGTCGATACCTTCAGTAGTTCTTGGTGCAGCGCCCCCACAGGCGATGGGGGGAACCGGTTTTTCCAGTTAGTTTTAGTCGTTTGGTGCAGTGTGAATGCGAACTAGAGTTCTAAAAATGTAACAAATGTTGCAATTTTAGTCCCCAATCAAACCGAGGCTACCAGACAATCTGGTCTTAATGCACCCTTAGATGACCTTTCACCTGTCTCGCTTAGGTCCCTTACACATATGATTGAAGATTTGGTTTACAATGAAATAAAAGAAAATATATAACTGCACAACAAGTTAGGCTGTGGAAAGGACACACATTTTTTTAGATGTAAGTTTCAAACAAATAATCAGCATCTTTACCCAGAACAAATGACAAGATTTTTGGTGGCTTAAAGTATTTTTTAACTATTTATGTAATATTAACTAATAAATGAATTAGATTTTCTTGTACTTTTAGCCCAAATTACAGCATTTTTACTTGTTTTTAATACATTTATTAACACACAATTACTAAATGCATTAAAAGTATTTATTTCAGCCTCCTTAGTCTGAAATAAATATTTTAAGATCTGGCTACATAAGAAATAGTTACACTGTCC